>PVIC010025725.1:0-25073 GCA_004025085.1 Thryonomys swinderianus
GTCAGACACAGGGTCACAGAGGTGACCCTGTGGAAAGCAGGCGCAGGAACGGGGCGCCAGGGGGCTGAAATCTGCTGTCGGGGCTTCGGTCGAAGCCTTCTTCTAGTACAGGACGCGCTGGCACTCACCCTCTTCAGGTCGGTCCCTGACCCTGGACCCACTGCCCACGTCTGACCGCACCACAGCGGCCCGTGGTTATCTCTCCTGAGGGTCTCTGTGAAGTGCGATAAAAAGAAAAACTGACTGTGGCTGCCAAGTGCCGTCCAACGGGGAGCCAGCGCGCGGCTCGGGCTCTGCGTGTCAAAGTGACCGGAAAAGGGAAGATTTTGGATCCACTCAGGGGATCAAGGCGGCCAGGACAGCGCAACTGAAGACACTTGTGAAAGAAAGCTTCAAAAACTGCTTAAGAGAGTGGCAAGATCGATGGACCAAGTCTGCTTGACATCAGAAGGGTTGCTAACAATGTGTCTTCAGTGTAATACATTTTTAAAATTAAATATTCAAGGTAGTTTTTGACCTATGCCCTGCAAGGAGACATACACAGGTGTACAACAGTAACTTGGCATGTGTACAAAGACAAAGGTACAGCCAGGGGCAGGTTTAAGCGATGGACGCAGACATGGCTGAGGTCTGGCCTCAGATTGGGTGGCAGGGGCAGAGGCTGCCAAGGACCCATGGCAGGGGGCATGTCCAATGCTCCTTACCCAGCTTCTAGCCCAAGAGCAGCACAGCCCAGCCTGCGGCCTGGGCACCAGGGACATGAAGTTCACCAGGACGGCAGAGCTGTTTTGCTTGGCAGTGACTTTTTTTTTTTGAGACAGGGTCTTGCTTTTATAGTCCAGGCTGGCCCTGAGCTCACTATGGAGCCCAGGCAAGCCTCGAACTCAGCAATCCTCCTGTCTCTGCCTCCTGAGTGCTGGGATGACAGGTGTGAGCCACCACGCCCGGTGGCAGTGATTTTATATTGTGTGATTTGCTTTTGCAAATACTAAAACTCCAATGGCTGCAACTCTTCCACAGCTTAACTTCAGGAGAGCAGCCTGTATTAGCAGGGACTCCGCCTGGAGCAAGAAGCGGCCCTCCATTCCGATCTGGGCCGAGGCTGTGCCCACTGGACTTCGCACAGGGCCCTGGAGAGTGTTTCCTGAGCCGGCGCCCAGGCAGGAGGGGACCGCACGGCACCCGTGTGTGGTTCACCTGGAGTCTGGGAAAGAAAGTCAGCAGGACCCCGCCCAGAAGAGGATGCCGAGGGGCCCCTGTGGCTGTCCTGCTGCCCGGACGCGCCTCGCCAGCCTTGCGATCGGAGGGAGTCCAGGCACGTCGCTGGGTTCAGTCTCCTCCCCTGAGGCACAGTGCAGCTGTGCGCCGTCGCGTCACAGCACCGTGACAAGCAGCGGACTGGACTGGGAGGAGCGGACAGCAGGACCCAGCCCTGAAGGAGAAGAGGGGTGCGCCGAGGGGCTGCGCGGCCCACCTGACTCCAGCTTGGAGCTGGCCCCACAGCGCACCGGCCGGCTGAGAGCAGGAGCCTGGGAACCCTCCCCGCCCCGCTGTGCTGGACGCCGCTTACCCAGAAATCCCGCCGCGGGAGCTTTCAGGAGAGCAGTTTCTGGGTTCTGCAGAGCACGGAGCCCCACGGCCGGCCCAGGTGGCCTGTGGCAGTGGGAGAACTCTCCGCCCCCTCACACGGTCCGCCTTCCTTCCTGGGTCCCGACCCACCTCCACGGTCCGCCATATCCCCTTGCTCCTCGCCGCCTGAGCCGCGTCTGCTCCGAAGCCCAGGAGGAAGCCAGGGCTAATCTGCTCCTTTCCAGGGACCCAGAACACTCGCTGTGTTGTGATGCAAATAATGTCAGCAGCCACTAATTAGAGAAATAAAATATTAGGTTGGGAAGAAAATTTCAAATGCATTGGCCTATTTAACTTCTCTTGTCAAGGCCACTCATTAAAATTAATAGCAGTTAGTGCTAATAAAAATGATTTTGAATTTCACGAGACTCTTTTTTCATCTTTGAGGCTCCTAGTTTATCAAAATGTCTGAGTTCTGAGACTTGTGAAGTGGAAAGAGAAAGAGAATATGCCACAGCCCTGCCAGCCACACTGTCAGTGCTGCCCTGGAGAGGTTCACACTCACGCCTGCCCTTGCACACGTACTTGTGTGCACTTATACTTGTGCACACGTGCACAGACCTGCACAAGTGTACACACACCATTCCAAACAGTTTGGCATCAATGACAACACTCACTTGGCACGTCTCTAGACAGAGCTGTGACCGTGGCCAACGCCCGTGAGGGACAGGCCTCCCCTCTGGACAGCAGACCCCGGAGTGAGACGGGCTTCGGCCACCCAAGTGCCTTCTGTGCTCGTCCCTGACCAGGGCTCGGCCTTTTGCACAGAGAGCGTCCTGCTCCGGAAAGGCTTTACCTGCATCTGGAAAGTGGAGAAGCAGTTCGCGACGGTTAGTTCCAAGGAGCTGTCAGCAAGTGCAGGGCCTGGACCAGCCACGCAGTACTCGCCTAGAAAACACTCTGTCTAGGGTGCTGCAGGACCCACGGTCATCTGTAAGGACTTAGTGAGGAGGGGCACTAAAAATAAAGTTCGGGGGCTGGGGACTTAGCTCAGTGGTTCCAGCGCCTGCCTTGCAAGTGCGAAGTCCCGAGTTTGATCCCCAGTAAACAGACACCACAGTGCCAGGAGTGGTGACTCATGCCCACCAGCAATCAGTACCACACAGCACGGTGTGGGGCGTGGTGGCTCACGCCTGTCATCCCAGCCTTTGGGAGGCAGGGGCAGAGTTCGAGGCTTGTCTGGGCTACATAGTGAGCTCAGGGCCAGCTTCAACTACAAAGCGAGACCCTGTCTCAAAAAAAATAATAAAATAAAATAAAATACAAAATAAAATAAAATAAAATAAAATAAAATAAATAAAATAAAATAAAATTCAGCTACCTGCATCTAACCTGCCAGGCTGCTTCATGGACATCCTAAAACGTCCTGTGGGTTCTCGGGAGGAGGGGTCATGGGACCTCGGGGTACTGCACACACTCCCCCCAATGCCGAGTGTTGTCTGGGGAAGAGCCCAGGGCCTTGAGCAGGCCGTGTCCACATGGGGCTGTAGCCAGCACCTGTCTACACAGCTGGCAGCCCTGACACAGGCCCCTGCAGCCACCTCTCTCCGGGGCACTCCAGACCGAGATGTGTTGGCAGCAGTGTGCTCTGCAGCTATGAGTGCTCCAGGAGCAGCTAGCGAGGCCGTCCTGGCATGGGCTGGCCGGGGCGGGGTGCCCGTGGACCGAGTGAGCAGAGGCGAGTCCAGATCTGCTTCCGGAGGAGGGAGGAGTCTGGGGCTGGGCGGGAGGCTGAGGGCGGAGGCGAGGCCCAGGGAGTGCAGCCAGGGTGCAGACTGCCAGGACCTCCTCTCGGCCACAGCTGTGGAGCCAGAAACCCTAGGACCCCGAGGGCTGGTGGCTGGTGGCACTTGTGGGGCCCGGACTGCGCCGCAGTGTCCCAGGATAAAGGGGTCCTGCAGGAAAGGCGTCCTGTGACTTCCTCAGGACAGCAGCGCAGAGACAGGGATAGAATGAATCTGCTCCACACGGCGTCCGAGGCGTCACCAGGTTCAGCCTGAGGCCGAGGCCGCCGCACCCCCACACCCCCATTCCCGGTGCCCCCCCCTCTGCCCTCCAGGCTGAGGGCCATCCAGGAATCTCTTTTTCCCTGGGGATTTACAGCGGATGGCACAAGATTTGCCCCGCTCTTACTTCCCCACAGTGGGGCCCCAGCGGAACGGACCCCTGTCCCCCAGGACAGAGCTCTGGGGGTGCGAGCTCTGCCCGGCTTCGCACGCCACACTGCACTCCAAGCCCTACAGGAGCGACGGCCCCGACCTGGGCCGGGACACTGACAGGAGAGGCTTCGCAGGGTGCACGCTCTCGGAGGGTGCAGGGCGCGGTCAGCTGCTCTGAGGCAGGAGCCTCATGGCGGACAGGGGAGGTGGGAAGCCTGCTCCTGCGTGCCCTCCGGGGCCACACGTCCGGCCCTCGGGAGGCGCCAAGCCCGTCGGGCTGACGCCCACTCCCGCTACACCACCGCAGCTGGTGACTCCTTTCCTTTGTGTGTCTTGTCAGGAGCTGCGCTGCCTGATCGTGCCTCCCAGAGATGAAATTCAGATAACCAGCAACACTTTTTAGCCTGTGCTAAGTGCTGCGTGGAGCACAGCACACACTTCAGAAGTGTCCACGGTCCCCTACAATGCAAGTGTCAGTGTGCACTGCTCTCGCCCTGTTACTCACGCGCTCCGGGTTGCGTGCCTGACGAAGCCTTCCCGTCACTGCAGCACCTTGTCCCCGCGTGACCTCGCCCAGACACCCAGGCACAACGGTGACACCGGAAGGGGACTGCTTCTGTGCTGTGTGAAACCGACAGCCCAGAGAGGGCAGCACAGGGGAACCCGGTGTAAACCACAGACTGGCTCATGTCGGTATATCAGACCCCAGCCCCACTTTGGCAACTGCGTCCCGTCACCATGCTGACCCACGCTCGGCGGTCACTAGGGAACACTCCAGGGCAGGGCATGCGTGGAAACACTTCGCTTCCCGTGGGCTTTTCTGTAAACCTAAGCCTGCTCTGAAGTGTAAAATCTACTTCAAAAGTGAACGGGCCACATCCACATGTGCTTATGAGCTGGATTCTGTTTTCCAGGTGAGCAGAATCCCGCTTCCTAGGCACAAAGTCTGAGGTGCCCAGAGTTGGACTGATGGCGAGGTGCCCTGGGGCCAGGGTGTCCTGATCAGCTGGGGTCAGACGCCCGCAAGCTCTAGTGGCACCTGGTTCAGGTCCAAACTCAGCAGGAGCTGCCCCAGAGCCTGGTGTGGCGCAGGCTGACAGGACGTGGGCACTGGCGCTGTTGGCATCCAGAAGGAAGCCCCCCCCGCCACGCGGCCTTTTCCAGTCCGGGCTTTGCTTTGGTGTTAGGCAGCTTCGGTTGCTGGAACAAAACACCCGAGACAATCAGCTTCTAACGGAAAAGGTTTCTTGTGGCTTGGACTCCAGCGAGGCAAACCCCTCACAGCAGGGGTGTGTTAGGCCGGGGAAGGGTGTGGGTCTCCTGTCCCCCAGCCCAAGGTGGCTGGCTGCCTCCTGGGCTCCTAGGGGCCCCACTCCCACAGTGGCACGCCAGGGCCAGGCCTTCAGCACCTGGGCCCGGGGACATTACACTCCAGGCTTTGGCAGCTGCTCCGGCCTTCCCAGCCCATCCCTCAGTGGGTGTCTGAGCCCTGCTTGGGGAGGCCCCTCCCCTCTCTAGCTAACACCTCAGGTAGTGACGCTGGCACCTAGTGCTCCCGTGGTCCCGGGTGGGCAGCGTGCCCTCACCACGAGGCTGTATGGAGCACCCCCCACCCTGGAGCCCAGCGGCTGCTTCAGATCAGAGGTCACAGCCCAGACGCTCTGCTGACAGCTCTCCCACAGCCCACCCCTCTGCTGTGGGACTCGAAGCTCAGAGATTGCATTTTAAAAATTAAAACAATTCGATCTTATTTTTAAATGTTTCAAAATTGGATATTTATAAGTTATCATATGCATTTGCTTGCAAATTTTAATGCACACTTCAAAATTTTAGAAGGAATCTATTTTTTTTTTTGAGACAGGGTCTCACTTTGTAGTTCAGGCTGGCCCTGAGCTCACTATGTAGCCCAGGGAAGCCGCCGCGAACTCAGCTATCCTCCTGTCTCTGCCTCCTGAGTGCTGGGATTAGGAATCTATTTTTTTGAAAACCATAATTTGTTTTTATTTCATACATTTGGTTTAATGTATAAGCAGTTTTTTTGAGAATCATATTTAAACACAAGCTTGGAATAAATTACTTTTTAATTTGTTCAATTGCTCTTGCTGATAAAACAGTTTACAGTATGTGAAAAATCTTGATCATTACAAGATAAAGAGAGATTACGGTGAAAAGTATGCAGAAATTGACAGGTAAGGGGCAGGACGGTGCACACCTATGATTTCAGCACCTGTGAGGCCGAGTCAAGAAGATCAGAAGTTCAGCCCCTCAGGGCAATTTAGAGTGACACAGACTTTATATTAAAAAAATAGAAAAGGCTGTAGCTGAGCTCAGTGGGTCGGCCGGGGCACCCCAGGGCCGCACACTCACAGAAACTGACATACGGTTTGCAAGTTGCGCTGCCTTTATTTTACTATCAACCCAAACATGGCCCTCCGCCCTTGGACAGCACCTCCACCCACTCTGGGCTTCCTCCCTGAACCGGAGCCCCTTCCGACTCCCAGAGTCCGGGCTCCCGGTCTGCGCTGCAGCCCTTCGTCTCGGGCCCTACTGGGCGCAGGTAGCTCCTGGCTCCTCAGGCGCCCACTAGAGAAGGGAGCCACGCCATTCGCACGCGGGGGAGGGGCACGGAGGCCGCGCTGCAGCCCGGCTGGGGCTCGGGTCAGCTCCTTCCTCCCAGGCTATGGGGCCCTTGGCACAGCCTCAGTGGGCACCCCTGGCCCTTCTGCAGGGCGGCTGTCCACAGACGTGGTGTGGATCGGCTGAGGAGGCCAGAGCGGCCGCCTGTGCTGAGGAAAGAGGCCTGGGACCAGCAGCCGTGGTGCTCCCGCCTCCCAGCCCAGGCCCTGAACAGTCCACAGCCTCTGCCTCGGATGCCCGGCCTCAGGAGCAGCCAGACCTGCAGCCGGGCCTCCTCGGGACCCAAGAGGCCACTGGGCCTGGGAACCTCACACGCATATTGCGGTTCCTCGGGAGGACGGATCCTGGGCAAGGCCTGTGCAGCCATCCCTGGTGCCTCCCTTCACAGGACGCAGCCCGGCCCCTCTCCCTGCTCACTTCTAAGGCAGGGCCGGGTGTGGGGGGCTGGGCCCCGGCCCTCCTTCCATCACCTGGGGGCTGCTGTGAGTCACGTGACCACTAGAAAACACATCATTTCCCCGGTTGGGGGCCAGGGAGGAGGATCTGGCTGCCTAACAGCCTCCTGTGTGTACAAAGCAGCCTCCCCCCGCATGGTGGTGCAGGGCTGCAGTACCAGCTCTCTGCGAGGCCAAAGCAGGACTGTCCCAACCTGGGGCCCAGGAGGAGAACTTGATGGTGTGGGGGAGGGGCTGGCTGCAGCCCATGCCAAGGCCCGGTTCAGTCCCCAGCACGCATCAGTAAACAAAGGCACCTGTTCTGCGCTGCCCCCACCTGGGCACAGCTGCCCCAGACCTGGCCTCGCCCATGCACCCTGCAGGCACCATCATCCGGGCACCTTCCTGGTCCAGGCCCCCAGCACCCACTGTGGAGGCAGGAAGATGCCACTGAGGTGTGGGATCCACCCCTCCGACACTAACAAGGCCCCACCCAAGGTCACAAAGTGCTGATCTGATCTTCGGGGGCCCTTCCGCCCCTCCCTCAGGCCTGAGTCACCCCCAGGCCTGGGCCCCGGGTGTCCCTGGTCTCTGGGGCTAATGTCTCTGTCCCCGCAGGAGGCTATATGGGGCTTCTGAGTCCCAAGAGCCAAGACCACGCACAGTGGTTGCCTGAGGTCCAAGGCCAGCCCCCCAGAACTACAGCAGGGGAAGGAACAGGGTCCAGAAAGTCCGGGGCTGGAGACCCCTTCTGGGACTGTCGGAGGTGGGTGGGACCCAGAGGACCTGGCCACGACCCCCTCACCCCCCTCCCGTCCCCAGGGGCTAGGGTTCCAGGTGACACCTCCGCTTCCTCAGTAAGGTCTGAGGGCAGGGAGGAGACACGGCAGGCTGTGGAAGATGGCGACACAGCGGGTGGATCTAGGGACACCCCTAAGCGTCTGGCAGCCGGGCCCGGGCGGGGTCGCTCCGTGTGGAGGCCGCCGGGGAGCGCGGCGTCCTGCGCCAAGCGCCGCGCAGACCAGCGCAGAAGACCGAATGGGACCCCGCGGGCTGGGCTGCGGCACCGCCCCGGCCTGGCCTCGCGCTTTCGCTTTGCCGCGCTCGGGCGCCAGGTCCTGGCACAGCTCCCGCGGCCGGGAAGGGGGAGACGTGGGCCTCAGCGGCAGCCTGAGCAGCGCGGGGGACCCCGGGGGGCTGGGGCCTCCTGCAGCAGTCCTGCCCGGCTGGGGGAGCCACGCAGGGCGCAGGGCGCGCGGGCTGCGGGGCCGCCTCCGGGGCCTCGCACGCACCACAAAGCCCGAGTGGCCGACGCGGGAGAGCCGAGCCGGCCGCTGCCCGGAGAACAGGGCGGCTGCTGGGCAGGACAAGTGCCCGCGCCGAGCCCGGTCGCTACTCGAGGGCCTGAGGAGGCTTCCGGCCCCCGGGCGCCCCGGGGAAGAAGCTCCGCTCCCGTCCGGCCCTCGCCCTCGCCCTCCCCGGAGGGAGCTGGCGCGCACCCCGGGACCCTCACCCGCGCGGGGCGAAGGCGCAGCGCTCGGCCCAGCTCCGAAGGCGCGATCTAAACACTGCGAGCCCCTAGCGGGCCACACCGCGGCCTTGGCCGCCCTTCTCGGACTCGGACGCGGACTCGTACTCGGACTCGGACGCGGACTCGGGCCTCGCCCTGCGCGGTGCGGCGCGGCCAGCCAGCCAGCCAGGCCCGCTAACTTCCACAGGCCTTATTAATTCCAGCTGCGCTCGATTTGTTTGTTATTTTCCTCTGAAATCATTATTTATGGCAGAAAGCTAAAAAAAGTGCCCGCTGGTGGAGCTAAGGCGAAGAGGGAACTTCTGAGAAAGGGCGGCGAAAGGGAGCGTCCCCTAAAGGTCACCCGAGGGAGGGGAGGGTCTGAGGCGCTTCTCGGAATTCATTACTCAAGAGCTTTAACTAATTACCATATCAGAGCAGTGTAAAAGCAAATATTTCTTAAAATAACCGAAGGTAATTATAACCCTGTTGTTGACACTAACGATTAATAATTGATCAAGAGTTACAGACAATAAATTGTCAATTTATCTCTCCACAGAAGCGCTGGCCCCGGCACAGCCCCAGGCTCCCCTCGCCCCCCCGGGGCGTCTCCGTGAAGCGAAGGCGGGGTTTGGGGTTCGGGGTTTGGAGGGGCCCTTGCGGCTTCAGTAGGGTTAAGTGGAACTAGTTTCAGCTCCATCTAGAACAACGGGACAGTGGGCCACTTGTAGGAAGACGTTTCCTTAGGATCTGGAGACAGATTTAAACAAACAAACTGAAAATTCTCCGTCTTCCCTTTCCCCTGGGATCGCAGACGACCACCTCGTGACTCACGCTGAGTCGCGTGCCTCGGTGTTGCCTCCAGAGCCCCTCATTTCCACCTTTCTGAAGGACACTTTGCCCTCGCCACGGGACACCAGCCTTCTCCCTGCCGGGAGGGTAGAGCACACAGGTACCCCGAGCCGGTTTGAGGGTGTGGACAAACGCACCGCGCAGCCTACGCACAGTAGGTCCGAATCCCCCAAACCAGGGCTGCAGAGGAAGTCCCCACCTTCAGGCGGGGAGCAGGTCCGGTGTCTCTGGATCCCAGGTGCGGCCTGGCCACGCTAGAGCGGAGGACGCACAGCGGCCTCCTGACCATCAACAGAAAGTCATTTCTTCAGCTGGAAAATTATATTGTCATAGATTACTTCTTAAAATAAGCCTTTAAAATATCTGTAGGGATTTGTCACTCGCATAAAGGTTTGAAAATACATCAAAGGGACATCTCCCCTTGTGATTTGTAGAAATTCAAATCATGTTAGTCATAATATCCACGTATCGCAGGCGTTTTGCATATTGTTCCCACAATCAACTTTCGAGTGAATACGTTTTTAAAATGTTTTAAATGCTACTTTTGTAAAACTGATTTAAAAACGTATCTATCCTCTATGTTTAATTTGGATTTTAACTGAATGTTTTCCTTGTGATCGTCCTTATTCTAAAACAAAAGTATATGGTGATAATCTTCTTTTGGAAGAAACTTTGTAATAATTCCTACTGTTATATAAACTCAAAAGGCTTGCCTCTGACTAGATCTAAATTGATTTGAAATGGTTTTTCCAAGCTGACATCTGTGTTCTGACACAGGCAGTCCAGTGTGCATTTTTCTGTTCACATTAAAGGACATGCTTTACTTTTAGCCTCTTTAGTAAATGCTTCGGTGTGGCGGGACTTGCAAGGCTGCCCTCAATCCTGCACCCTGGGGCCGGAGCCCCCCGGAGCCTGCAGAAGTCTGAGCCGCACACCTGAAGAGCCGGCCCCGTGTGCCTCCCGCGGCCATCCTGCCCGCTCCCGGAGGGAGCTCAGGTGGGGAGAAGGGTGCCCAGGCGGCCAGGCTGCCCACAGCCCGCCTCCTCTCCTCCCTGGGCTCCCTGCCTCTCTGGCCCCCTTGCAGACAAAGGTGGATGGAGTTCTTTTCCAGTCTCAAAGTCAGTCGCTGGGCAGCTCTTCAGAAACAATAACTCTTTTATTGGGAACAAATGTTGACACTTGAAGGCACAGGAGGCAGTGCCTGCCCAGGCTCCCTGGAGCACCGGACCCCTGGGGCCCACCTGAGACAAAGGTGCAAATCCCATAAATCAGCTCTAATGAAGCTGCAGGCCACAGTGGGCCAAGCTGCTGTTGAGGCCCGAGTATGGGCACGGGGCCCAGAGCAGAGGGCTCAGGCTGGGCCCGAAGCCGGTGCGCCTGGCTGGGGGCTGTAGTTTGCCAACAACCCCCACGAGTCGGTTTTGATCAACAAGCCCTTAAAGCAAAAGAAAACCTGGGCCATCAGCACCCTGTGAGGGGTCAGTCTCGGCTTCCCCCTCCCCGCTCTTCTCCCAATGACCTAGCAGTACTCATAAATCACTCCACAATTCTTTTGAAAAAATATCCCTCTACAGAGACACCTGCAGGTTTCATGTTCTT
This sequence comes from Thryonomys swinderianus, assembly GCA_004025085.1. Taxonomy (NCBI): domain Eukaryota; kingdom Metazoa; phylum Chordata; class Mammalia; order Rodentia; family Thryonomyidae; genus Thryonomys; species Thryonomys swinderianus. The sequence goes on from PVIC010025725.1 coordinate 10,821, forward strand.
AGTGAGTATCTAAAAAATCAAGTTCTCCAGAAAGAAATTCAGGTCAGGAGGCAGGTGGGTAAGTTACGGAAATCTTCAATCATTTGCTGGGCATCCAAACATCAAAGCGGCTCCATTAGCGGTGGCTGATCTGGGTTGCCCCAGCATGGGTCCCCAATTGAAATGTGCCCCTCAGGGGGGTTTGGAAAGTGTGGACAGAAAGGGTAGGCATTGCTCCTGGGTAGGGCAACCTTCCCCTTCCAGAGGAGCCGGCTGCTACCCAGGCTCAGTTTCTGAGGTCGGCAGGAAGATGAGCTGGGCCTGGGGTTCCCACCCCTCACCCTGTCCCTTCCAGAGACAACTGGCCTTCTCGCTACAGCCGGCTGCAGCCGGCTCACAGCCGGTCTCGTGCTGGCTTTGTTAAATATTGCTAACTTTCTCTCTGCACCGAAGCCTTCAGAACCGTAACATATTTGACAGAGATGCTGCCACTCGGTGCGTTTCATTCCCCACGGATTCAAGAAATATAACTAATATTAATAAACTACTTGATCCCATGATAGCGAAATGTAAAAAGCTTCCTGGATGGGAAAGTCACAGTCTTCAGGGAAATTCTAAGGTTTTGTATCTGAAGCCCAAACCAGGAAACGCACTCGAAGCTCCTCTGTCTTCTTTCCCCAGACCTTGTATTTGTTGGCTGCTAGGCTCACTCTGGGTGGCGCAGCTCCGTGGGAAAAGGCTTGCGTCCTGCCAGCAGATAGCTCGGCTCGGAGCTGCCCTTTGTATCACCGGGAGAGGCAGAGAAGGGAGGAAAGGGAAGGAAAAAGAGAGGCTCTGCACCCCCAGAGGCTTCTGCGGCGCCTGACCTCCAGGCGCCTGGTCATTTACAGCCAGCGGCCTGCCGAAGGGCTGCAGGACAGACTCGTCCCCTCCTGGTGCTCACAGCCACCCTCCCGTCCGCCTCCAGCTCCCAGTGCTCGGGCTTCGCTCAAGGACCTAAGATTACTTTCAAATACCCTTTCTAACAAGACCCCATTTCTACGGCACAAAAAGCCACTGGAGAGAGATCCGTTTGTCAATATCAACCGGTCTAGCAATTTCCCATCCTCAGACACATCAGCGTATCGGAGCTGGCAGATGTTTAGACAAGATTTTATAAATCGTTCAATCTCAGCCCATAATGAACCCCAACTGACCACTCCAAAGCAGCTCAAAGCACCAGAGACCGCCCCCGCTGGGATCCAATAACGCGCTCACCCCACAGCATTATTAATCACAGCATAAAATAGGTGAACCTCTTGAAAAATAAGTGTATGATTGATTAAAGGGCAATCTAAGAAGCCATTATTCTTGTTTTATAACCGTAAGTTATATTCACTCAATTTATCTTTGGAGAGGAAATAAATGGTTGTTCATTTCTCTTCTGAAATTATATTATATGGAGAGCCACATAATTTTGCTGAAAATTGCAGTGATGGGGCTGCAGCGTTTACAAGTGCAGAGAGGATGCACCGTGCGACTCTCCTGTAATCAGGGGGGACTGCGGCCGGTCACACACAGGCTCTGAGGCTCTCCAACTGCTCTTCGGAGACTCAGGGTTAACACCTTTGAAAGGCAACTGCTCCCCCTTCGTCCCCTGCTGTCAAAGGGAGGTGTGTGAAAAGGACAATCAGAACAATCTATGTTAATTCTGGTGACTCTGACTTTAAGAAAACCAATTAGTTCCATCAGAGATCTCTCCTGGGGTGGGAAGCTCCGGTACCGGTTACCAGTTCACATCATACTCCCGCCTCTGGTTTTCTGAGTTCCAGAACTAGCGTCACAAATAAATGTAAATGCACAAGAGTGTCAGATCGTTTTATTTTCTGAGTTTTAAAAATTTACACTAACAAGGAATTTGCATATTCAGAAAACAAAGATTACTTTTTTGCAATACATTTGTATATAAATAAGCTAGAACCACATGTATCTCCCTGCTGCGTGTATCTCTCTCTCCCCTCTGCTCCCCCCATAAGCAGGACGGGAAAAGAGTTTATTTCACGCAGCTTTTCCTTAAAAAGGTGAGCAGAGCTCACTCTCCAGGGCTCCCAGCCCTGGGGCTCCAGATTCCAATCTCTCTTCTGGAAAAATGAGCCCCAAACACTGTATTACTGTAGACTAGTCTGTTTTTATTTACAATTTAAGATATAAATTAGTAAAGAATTCATGTTAAACAACCAACAAAGATTGTATAACCAGCAATGTTCAAATAAAAACCAGGCAGAATTTATTTACAAAAAGTTTAGATTCCATTGCAATACAACTTGCATAAATTACTAGAAGCTTTATATCATTATAAAAATAAATATCAAATTTGTTTCCACTTGTGAAGTACTCAAGTTCTTCAATCACATTTTATTTCTACTGTGTACAACTTTTACAAATAAATTTTACAGTAAATCCTATCACACCTATAGAATATATACCGTGGCAATGAAGTGATCAATTCAAGATATCCTGAGAAAAAACAGATTGTTTTCCAAAGTCACACGTACATGGGAAGCTATACTACGCCGCAAGTTCACGTATGTCCACAACGGTGTGCTGCCGTCCGCGGGCCTGGCTGACGGCGGGCGAGGCCTTCGCTTTGGCAGTGGCACGAGATGGGGTCCGGACTGAGGCTCTGGTTTTGTGTCTGTGTCGTTACGAGCTTGGGAAGACAGAATGGCCGGCTGACTTCTTTCCAAAGCAATTGTGACACCTACCTGTGGACCAAGGAAAAAGCCAAATCATCCCAAATCCTTCAAGCCCACACAGACAAGGGTTCCAGCTCTTTCCCTTCGGCAAGATCTGGAATTAGTAACTGGCCTGGTTGCAGAGGAGAGCACTTTAGGGCTCTGCTAGGAGCCGCGGAGAGGGCCGGTCCTGCCCAGGACCTGGAAGACTAGGGCTTGCGACTCCTCCTTTTCCCCCGAGAACATCTCCCAGAGGCTCTGAGCAGAGGATCCCCGCTCAAAGCAGGTGTCTGCTTCGCTGCTAGCACAGCAGCAACTGTTCCAAATGACACACGAATGCCCAGGTTTTAATCATCCGTTTTTTCAAACAGAAAACAATAGCAATGTTGTAAGATACCTTCCAGGTGGGAGATTGGTCAAAGCAGAGTTTGAGCGAAGAGGGAATCCCCAGAACAGATACTCCCTCTTCGAGGCGCCAGACCACAGGGCAGCCCTGCTGACCTCCAGCCCGGCAGGAGACAGCACCAGCGGGCTGACCGCTAGAGCCCACTTACTTGCACTGCTGGCTCCTCGGCCTTCTATAGGTAGGGCTGGACGCCCGCGCCCGCGCCAATCGCCGTGCAGCCCTCGCTGGCATCTGTCAGGGGAGGGGGCAGCGAGTGAGAACGGACCCACAACTCCTGGCTGCCAGCAGCTGGGCACCAGAGCCCTCACTGTGCAGGGGAACCCAGGGTGGCGGGGCCACCGCCCGCGAAGCGTTCTGGCTCTGCCCCACCCCTCCGGGTCCTCACTCGTCGCCCCAAGCTTGAGCCCCTTTTCCAGCGGCCTGAGTTATGCACAACAGAGGCAACACAGACAAGGGAGGAGAGGGGGTCGCTGTTACTGTGAAAGAAATCAGGCCTTTGCAAGGAACCGAGGCTCCTTTCCGCCCACGCAACAGCTGCGACCCCCTCACAAGCCAGAGTCCCAGGCGAGAGCGGCAGGACCGCAGGGGGAGCCCAGGTACGACCGGCATTTTGTAGCAATACGCGTTTGCCAAAACCAAGGAGTTATGAGGATACTATTAATCATCAATTAAATAAGGAGTAAATAATAACAGGGTAGATCTACAAGGCAGGCTTCACCCTCTTTCACTTCTGTCTCGGCCCTTCTGGCCCAACTGTTTCTGCCTAATTCTGACCGGCCAGTGGCTCTCGGCCTGGCCCATCACCCTCCGACCCTCCGTCCCTCCCCGCAGCGGCCCGTCCGGGCAGCCTACCTTTCTTGGGCTCGTAGCCGCCGCCTGCGGGCCGGTAGTGCGGCTCCAGCGGGTGCGCGCCCGCCTTGCCCGCGTCGCTGGCTGGTTTGGGCGCCGCGTGCAGCGCCTCTCCGGGCGCCGCGTTGTAGCGCAGGAGGCCCTGGCCCTGCAGCGCCGCGTTCAAGTTCCCGTAGTTTGTGTAGTTGCCGTAGAAGGGCGCCGTGTAGTAGAGGTGGCGGCCGAGCAGCGGCGAGGCGGGGTAGGGCGAGCCGCCCGGAGTGGCCCCGGCGGAGGCGGGCGCGGCGGCGGCCGGGAGCCCCGCGGAAGCGCAGCCCGGGCCTAGGCTCGGCTGCTTGAGGTCCGACGTGGCGATCTCGGCCAGCGACCACAGCTTGGGCTTGCTGGTGGGCGGCGGCGCGCCCGGCGACGTCCGGCTGCCCAGGGGTGTTTTGCCGCCGGCGCGGGGCACGGCCTCGGGCGCGGGGCTCAGCAGCGGCGCCTCCACGCCGGTCAGCGGCGACGAGGTCGCGGGCTTGGGCCGCGCCAGGCCCCGCTCGCGCTCGCACTCGTCCTCGCCATCGTCCTCCTCGTCGTCCTCCAGGTCGTCGTACTTGTCCTTGCACTCCGAGCCCGACTCGCACAGGGCGTCCCCGGCGCGGCAGGACAGCTTCTCCGCGTCCGACTCGGCCGAGCACGAGTGGTCCGTGAGCGAGTCCACGTGGAGGCTGATCCCTGCGGGACAGGTGGGCGGTCGGTGGCGCCGGCTCCGAGGCCTCTCGCGGGGCGCCTGCCCCGCCCCACCCAACGCGCGGCAGCCGCCCGAACTCCGCGGGCTCCTACCCGCGGGCTGGGTCGGCGCCGGGCCTCGGGTGGGACCTGGCGGCGCTCGCCCGTGCGCCTGCCCCGCCGGGCCCGGGGAGAAGCGCCGGCTCTGCCCCGCCGCGGCGCCGCTCACCTTCGTCCTCCGCCGACGTCTCCGCGCCCTCCCGGCTCTTGTCCGGGCTCTCGTCTTTGCTCCGCGCCGCGTCGCCGTCCTCCTCGTCCTCATCCTCGCTTTTGTTCCGCGGCGCCCACGTCATCTTGTTCTCCTTCTTGAGGCGCCGGCGCGCGTTGGCGAACCAGGTGGAGACCTGCGTGAGGGTCATCTTGGTGATGATGGCCAGCATGATCTTCTCGCCCTTGGTGGGGTAGGGGTTCTTGCGGTGCTCCTGCAGCCAGGCCTTCAGCGTGGCCGTGGCGTCGCGTGTGGCGTTCTTGCGGTACGCGGGGTCGTTGAGCTGGTACGGGTAGGCCGCGCTGCCATACGGGTGGTAGCTGATGGCGCCCGTCATGCCAGTCGTGTGTGCGTCGTAGGGTGCGCCCTGCAACCGAGGGCAGCGGGGGTGGGTGCGCGGAACCGGCGGGCTGCAGCCCAAGGCGCCGTGCCGCCTCCCGCGGCCGCCTCAGCCCTGGGCCCCGCGCTCCAGCAGTGTTGCCCTGAGCAAAAGTGCAAAGCAAAGCACAAAACAACAAACCCCACAAAAAACAAAACAATCCCAACAAAGACCGTGGGTAATTTAGGCCCAGTTGTTGACCACAAAAAGCACAGCAGCTTTACGTCCGAATTTGCGAATCACTTCACTTTTCGAAAACCACACATCTCCTATAGTGGGAGCCGCACAGGCAGTGTGCAAACACGCGCGCACAGCGCTTGGGCCTCCAGGTACTTTCTTGATATCTAAATTTCTCCGGAAGCTCTCAGGGCCGCTCCCACCCCCTCCCTGCAGTGGTTAAACACACACACACACACACACACCACACCACACCACACCCACACCACACACACACACACACACACACACACACACACACACACTCCGCAGCCCCCACTTTGCCATTCACCGCTCCAAAGCTTGGTAAATCCAATTTGCAACTCAGAAGCCAGTCACCGTTTCGAATTCTTCAAATACGCGGTAATTAGCATTTTAATTCATGCTTTAACGTTTAAATTCAAGGCGTTTGCAGCCTTCGCCGCGGCCTCCGCCACTCAGCCGCTGCCCTGGAATTCCACCGAGGACAGCGGCGGCGACAGCCCCGAACCGCCTCCTCGATCGCCGGGGAATGGTGGCCACTGCCCGCCGACCTCGGATGCGGAGCCAACCCGGTGGCCGAGCAGAGCCGCTTCCGGCGCACGGAGGACTCGCCGGCGTTCAGGGGTCGGTCCCGCCCGCCAAAGCGTTTCTCCAAAGCTCGGTCTTCGAGACAGATTAAGGCCGAACCCAGGGCGCGTCCAGACTGGAGCCGGAGTCGCAGCCGCTCCCGCCCCTGCCCGCGTCCCAGCCGCCGGACGACAGCTGCCCGGAGGCCCTGCACTCAACCTCGGGCCCGGAGCCAGGGCGGCGACCCCCAGCAGACTCCGGGAGCCCGGGACGGCCCGGGACGCCCCTCCTGGCGGAGCGCGCTTCCCAGGTTCTTGAGAAAATTCTTCCGGAGCCGAGAGCTGCGCGCCCGCCGCGCCGCCTTCCGCCCCGGCCCCTTCTGACTCAAGAGCCGCCGCCCGCGCCTCCTCCCGAGACGCACTGCCGACCTCCACCCCACCCGGGCGTCCGATCTGCACCCCTTCGCGTCCCGCTGCGCGATTACCATGTAGGATGGGAAGCCGGCGGCAGCGGCGGCGGCGTCGGCCGAATACTGGAGCGGGCTGCCGAAACCGGTGGCCGCCTGCGCCGTGAAGGCCGCCGAGCCCGGATACGGGCTAAACGCCGAGCCCGACGCTGAACGAGCCAGTTCCTCGCTGCGCGGCGCCGCCAGAGCGGACGCGCCGTACGCCGGGCACGAGTAGAGCGCCAGCGATCCCGGCGCCTGGTACAGGTAGCCCTGCGGGTAGGACATGGTGGGCGCGGGGCGCGGGGCCCGCGTCACGCCGAGCAGCGGGCAGCGCGCGCGGCGCCCTCCATCCACGCCCGGCCGGGGCGCAACGCGGCGGTGGGCACCGCACCGCGGGCCGTGGCGGGCTGGCCCGGGCACTCGCCGGGAGGCCTGTAGGCCGGGGTACCGGCGGGGCGGCGGCGACAGTGGCTACAGCGGCGGCAGCGCGGAGCCGGTGGGCGCAGCCGCGCGCCAGGCCGGCGGTCGGGGTTTGGGGGAATCTGGAGTCAGGAGTGAGGAGTTGAGGAAGGAGCGCTCGAGTTTCCGAGGGACATTGGAACGCTGAGCTGTCCGTCACGCGCTCATCTGCATATTCGGGTGCCCGCCCCTCCCCTGCTCCGCCCGCTCGCGCCGCTGGCCACGGCCGGGGGAGGGGCGGCGAGGCGCGCGGGGAGGGGCGGCGGGTGAGGGGCGGGCGGAGGGAGGGACGCGCAGGCTTTTGTGGCGCAGCCGCCTCTTGCGCGCGGCCCTACCCCGGCCCGGCCCCGTCCGGCCTTGTCCCCAGCCCTGCAGTTGGGCCCGGCGGAGCGGTGCGCCCGGCACGCACCCCTCCCACTCGCGTGTACTCTCGGCCGCCTCCCTCGGCCACCTCCATCCCTTCCTCTGGCCGATGGGCCACCGCCCTGCTCCCCCCTCGGCCCGCGCGGGGGACTCCGAGGCCGCCGCAGTCGGCCCCGGAGAGTCCGCACCGAGGCGCCCCGCGCGCGCCCCTTGCTGCCTTGCACCGACCCGTGTCCGGGGCGCAGGGCGCGGTGGCCTGAGGACGGGACGGAGACGCGCGCGACCTGGGTCTTCCGTGTGATGGCGCGTGTGACTCTCCCTTGCGTTGCTGCAGCCTGCGCTGCCTCCCCGCATGGTCTGGCAGGTCTGGTCTCCCGCGCCCCGCGCACAACGAGGGGCCGATCCGGATCCGGGGCGCTTCCGCTGGCGGCTCCAGCAGGGCCTGGCGGCGAGGCTTCGGCCCCAAGCCGCAGAGGGACGCCGTTCCTGGTCCTGGTGCTAAGACCCTCCGAGAGCGGGCTGCGAGGGCTTCGCCCCGGGAAACTCCAGCCCCAAAAGAGTTTTGTTCGGTTTGGTTTTAATAAGTCGGACCAGGGGGAAGACTTCCCGGAGAAGCCTCCTTTGGCAGGAACCTCGCGTCGCTGCCACCTCGGGAAGGGACAGGAGCAGCCGGCGGGTGGCCTGGCGCAGTGGCATCACGGGGGCTCAGGTAACCTGCGGTCGGCTCGGGAGGCGCTTCGCGGGTCCCGGGCAGGAGTATGACAAGGGACCTTGCGACCCTGTCCCTACATCCTTCCCCCTGTAGCTCCTTCGTGTCTCCCACCCGGGGCTGGCAGGAGAGGGCGGCCGGCACCCAGGTCTGATGGGTCACCAGTGGGGTCAGTTGAGTGCTGAGCGGGGCAGGTGGGGCTACCCGGGTGGATGGGGGCCTCCACCCAACAGGTGTCTTCCCTGGGAGCCCCCGCAGAGGGCGAAAGGAGCTCTGAGGCCGGGGTGGAGCTCAGGCCTGCACCGTCCTCCCGAGGGGCTGAAGCTGGCAGAGCCTGCTGATCTCTGGTCGCTGTAGACGTCCCACGGCTCTTGGTGGGGCGCAGCTGCGGCGCAGGAGCGCGGGACTCGGGCTGCATTTTCCTGTTCCCGGGTCCAGAGAACCAGCTGCAGTGTGTAGCTGGACGGACCCGTCCCAGCCGGCCCTGGGGGAGTCTGGTCGGGCCGGGCTCCTCACCCCACACCCCCACCCGCTCTGCTCTGCACCCTTCCTGCAGACCACACCCCATCATTTCCTTATCAGTAGCGTTGCCTCCTCCAACTAGGAGGGCCCAGCAGCCGGCACCCCCCTACCGGAGCCCTGTGGGTCCCCTAATTCATTCCAGAGAAAATGCTTTAAAGCATTTGCTGCAGGGCCCAGAGGGGGAGTCAATGCAGAGACTAGGCAGACACCCCACTTCTGGCGGTCAGGTGGAGCCAACACTGGCAGATCTCGGTTCCTGGGAAAGAGGCCCTCTGGGAAGAGACCCCGGGACCGGACAGGTTACTCCTGAGGTGGGAACAGCCCCAGGTCCCATAGGGAGGTGTCCAATGGGCTTCCAGTCTCAGGGCTGTAAGTTTGAAAGAAAGAGAGAAAAAGAAGGAAGAAGGAAGGAAAGAAGAAGGAGGAGGAAAGAAAGGCTCTACTTTTTATCATCAGGGAGTCCTGGCCTGCATTTCTAAGGGCCCTTCCGCAGTGTGCCCTCCCCTCCCCGCTCCTGACCCCCCTCCGTCCTTGTCAGCGCCACTTAGGCCAACACAGCCCAGGGTGGCTCTGTGGCTCATCCTAGGCCCTGCGGATTTTGACATTAATTAGGGATAGAACCAGACACAGGCACGTGCCTGAGGGTCTGCTGGGAGCCCTGCCACCCTGCCCTGCTCAGTGCTCCGATGGGGACAGGCCTCCTCCTGCCGTGTTCCCCCAGCAATTACACCCCTCCGCTGAAATCTGCATTTTCCATACTGCTGCCTGTTCCTAATAAAAACCGTCTACCCTGCGCTATTAAACAGTCGAATCGTACTGCACGCTGTTTTTATTGGTAGCGACTGTAGCAAATTAAAATGCCTACGCAGGAGCATTAATGCACTCCTCGGTGTTATCGGGACGCATAAACTCCGCTTCACACTGATGTCTGAAAAATTGCTTCTCTTTTGCTGAGGTTAAAGTTGGCTTGGTTTTAAGACAAGCGTTTAAAAATAATGAGGACAAAAGCACGTGCAGATAGGAGGCTGGGTGCTGCGGCCCTCGCTGCCCAGAGAGGTGTTTGGGCCGCGCGGGACCGAGGGGCCTTGTGGCCACGCAGCCGCCCCGACGCAGGGGGCCGGGCCGGGTGTTCGGGCAGGTGATGTCCGGGGCTCCCGCTGCGGCCTCCGTCCGAGCCGGGCCACGCGCAACGGCGTGAGAGCGCGACCCGGAAACCGTGACCCAGGCATTGAGTCCTTTCGTGTTCGCCGCGGGACCTCCCCGGTGCGCCGTGTGCTCTGAAATTTAAAACACAAAGTTAACACGCTCACGTTTTCTCTCGTCCCTACAGCGGCCGAGCGCTTAGAGCAGGTCACGGACGTGCACGTTGCGACGAGCAGCCGGGCCAGGCGCGCGGGGCCGATCGCCGGGGCTTCCGGGGCGCGGCGGGCTGCACAGGCCCCGCGCTCGCTCGCAGAAGCCGCCGGTCAGGGCTCGGGATCGCGCTGCAGGCGGAGAAGGCGGAGCCGCGGCCCGGAGTGCGCGGCGGGCGGCGAGGGGGCGCTGTGGCCCCGCCTGCGCTCTCGGCTCAGCCGCCTGAGCCTGGTGCTGCCGCCGCCACCGATGGCGGCGGACGCTCTGAGCGCGGCGCGGCCTGGCTCTGGCCCGCGGGGATCTCTCCTGGGAAAAGGTTCGCGCCACGAGGGCCTTCCGCGCCCAGCAGCTCTTGACCGTTTCTTTGTATTGCTGTGGCTGTCCGTGGGGTTTGAGTTCAGTGGAAAATAGCCACCATTTAGGGTGTGTGATTTTTGTGGGCAATTAGGGTTAAATATGCACATTGTGCACCGGTTCCCGGAGGAAAACTGTAAACCGTTACGTGGCTTCCATGTACCAGGTGGCACTTACGCTGTGACCACTGCCCCCTTCCCTGGTGCCTGGACCTGCAGAGGGCAACAGAAAAAGAGTAAAAGAAAAAGGAGAGGGAGGGAGAGAGAATGTAGCTCTGCCGTTTGCTTTCTGTTTCTTAAAACTGAAACTCGTCGCTATAAATGCTACAAAATCTAAGTCCAGCTGCCGCACTCTTTCGGGGACATCAGAATGACCCGGAGGCCTTGCTGTTTCTGGGGTCCCTCATGCGCCCGCAGCGCCTGTGCTCTGAACAGTCGGGATGCTGAGGGGTCCCCGGAGCACTGACCCAACCCAGTGGGGCCCACCTGGGTCCCCCCTGTGATCCCTGGAGGTCAAGCACGGAGGACTCCAGCGGCAGGCGCCCTGCACCCCTGGCTGGAAGCACCCCTGGGGTGCCGGGACGCCTGGACCCCTGGCCCAGTGCAGCTCGCTTTCCCCTGAATCACACGCGTGGAGGGTCACCGGCCCTTTCTCCCTGAGCTGCGCTGTCGTCAGCTGACGGCGAGGGCCCCTCCTTGCTAACCTGTGGCTCGGTTTCCCTCAGTGGCCCTGCAAGTGTCCTGCTCCTGTGGGAGCCTGCCTGCCACGCCTCCCTAAGTCTCTGCACGGCGGCGGCGCAGGGTCCAAGAAGCGGGTGTCCAGGACCGCTTCTCCTCTTCCTCCTGCTCCTCCTCTGCCCTGCTCCCCTCCGGCCCAGTTCAGGGAACTTGGGGTATGGGCTTCGGAGGCGGAGGCCAGAGAAGGAGACATTCCTCGGAAACGGACAGGCTGGAGTCCTTTGAAGGGTCAGAGTTGCTGGAGACCCGGTTAGTTACGGGAAGCAGCGCCGGATCTTCAGCTGGCAGGGGGTCCACACCCCTCACCTCCGCGCTGCCCCGAGTGGACGTCGGTCTCTCCTGATCTGCTCTGGGCGGGTGGAGTCATCGGAATTTTGTTTTGCTTTGTGAAAATATTTCTGCAAGACAGACCCCAGGAGAACTTAGCTCCGTGCCCCAGCGGCTCTTCTGCACTGGATTCCGGACGGACGCCAGAGCCAGCTCTGCCAGGCACAGGACGGTGTGCCCGCTGCGAGTCCCTGCTGAGAGCCTGGGGCGCCCGGGGCAGGTGGGCCCACTGCACTGCGGGGGCGCTGAACTCCAGCCGAGCCCTAGGCCTGAGGCGCGTTTGTCGGGGCCGTGTCTCATGTGGCCACCCAGCGCCCCGTGCCCCTCACACCGGTGCCAGGCCTCTGTGCCTGGGGGTGGTGGTCACCGCAGGACGCCCTTCTCCACCCCCGCCGTGGGCTGTTACACAGCTGAATGTGCAGGCAGAGAGGGACTGTTCTGGTTTTTGTTTCTTTTTGAACATGGCACGGGGTGTAGAAATACACTTTTAAAGGGCTGAGTGTGCGCTAAAAGTAATGCCTTCAGCAGGTCGAAGGCAGTGGCTGCCACGCGACGTGCTCTCAGGGGGCACAGATCCTGCACGGTGGGTAAGGAAGAGAGGAGCCCGGTGGGGCCCTCCCCACCCGCACATCTCCGCTCTCGCCGCGGAGACTCCGGCTTCCCTCATGCGGGGGCCTCTGGCAGGAAGGAAGCCTCAGCCACCGGACCGGCCGGCGACGGCCCAGGCTGTGCCACGGGGAATGAGGAGCGCATTTCCTCACCCTGAGAGCAGGCGTGGGAGCCGCTGTGCCCCCCCCCGCCCCTCACCTGCTGCCCTGCAGGGAAGAGCCCCCTGGGCACTGGGCGCTGGGCACTGCTCCCGGCTGGCACGAGATGCTGTATACAGTGTGCCCCGGCCATCCTGGGGTTCGGTGCCCTGGACATTCCCAGGGTCCCTGGCGCCCCTGAAGAAGTCCTGATGGTGAGCATGAGGGAGGAGGACATGGATGAGGTGGTCCTGAGGGGAGTTTACACGCCATGGCGGTTTTCCGTGTTTTCAGGTGCAGGTGGTGGGAGGACAGCCTGGCACCATCCCTGGGGCTGAACACCGCCCAGAGGGAGCGGGCAGGGTGGGCTGGCCCCGTTCGGAGGTTCTGTTCCTGAGGCGGTGTCTGAAGTTAGCACTGCCACCCTGCAAGCCAGTCACACGGGGACAAAGCACTGTTCTTTCCTGTGAGATTAAAATGAAGTACTATCGTCCAGGTATGTGATCTCAGCACTCGGGAGGCTGAGGCAGGAGGAGTGCCATGAGTTCAATACCAGTCTGAGGTACATGGTGGGACCCTGTCTCAAAAAAATACATAATTAAGTACTATCTTTCAAAGGAAACATAAACACAGAAGTCTAATATGCTAGTTTGGGGAAATTTGATTGAAAATACCTCTTTGAAATCTTATTTATTTCTCCTCTCCTCTCTCCATTCCCTGCCATTACAAACTCAGGCCCTGGAGGTTAAGGCCCAGGGCCCGCGGGGTGGCCTGTGGGGCTGGGAGCTGCGTGCTTTCTCACAGCCGCACGCGGGCCTCTGTGTCGCCATGAACGTGCTCAAAGTGAACGTATTTCGAGGGTTCAGCTATAGATTAGAGCGAGGACTCCAGAAAGGAGGAGGCAGGGAAAGGCCAGGGAGGACTGGGGTGCAGTTGGGGCAGTGAGGGGAAGTGCCGGCCAGGCTGGCTCTGCTGGACCCAGGCCCGGGCCCCTCCCCCGAGGGCCCTGCTCTCCGGCAGGCGGGTGGGGCCTCCACGCACAGCCTGCTCTCGCTGCACGGCGGGAGAGGGCGCAGGTCCGGCACAGCGCGGGGACCCGGGCCTCGGGTGTTCACTCTGCTGCCGGGCCCGTTCAGGACTCCCCGTCCTGAACCAGGCTGGTGCCAGGCAAACAAGGACCATGCCTAGGCCCAGGCAACGCTGTTACCCCGCAGAGCCCGGCCAAGCCGCCAAGGGCCCTGCTGGCCTGAGGGGACCCAGTGCAGGCCTGGCACCTGCACCTGCTGTTTCCGCCCGCCAGCGCTGGCTCCGTGGGCGGCTCGCCTCCCGCTGTCCTCCAGAGAGGCCCGCAGTGCCGCCTCCGTCTGGCACCGCCCCTGCCCGCAGGGCCCGTCCGTCTCGGCGCTGAGCCGCAGGCACGTGAAGCCGGAGCGGCCACGGTGGCTGTGCTGGATTTCCTCGCGACTCGGGACCCCTCGCCTCCTCTGCCCGCTCTGTCTCCTCTCTTGGCCTTAGCAAGTGCTGTTTTCTTTCTACGTCCCTTGGAAGAGTTCTCTCTGCGGTGATCGCAGCTCTTTTTCAATACAAGTTTTCCAAAGATTATCTCCCGATCTGTGGTTGTTTTCTCCAATCTTTAATGTTTTGTTTTTTTTTTTTTTGAGACAGGGTCTTGCATTGTAGTCCAGGCTGGCCCTGAGCTCACCATGTAGCCCAGGCAAGCCTCGAACTCAGCAGTCCTCCTGCCTCTGCCTCCCGAGTGCTGGGATGACAGGTGTGAGCCACCACGCCCGGCTCCAATCTTTAAATTTTAACTGTGGAGTTGTTCGGCAAGCATACTTCAATTCTGATGAACTCTCGGCTATGAAGTGTTTTCCTCCCGCCGTGCGTTTAGGTATGTATTTCATTCAGGAAGTGCTTGGCTACTCGGGGCGGTGCAGATTTTTTCTGGTCCAGCCTACAGATATCTTTGGGGTTTAACTCTTAATTCAAGCCTTTTAGGATTGTCACTTTGGAGTGTTTTGTTTAAGGTGCATGTTGAGGGTTAGAGTTTATACACCTTTCTTACAATGTCACTTATTTTCATTTTATAACATTGTTTTGGAAATTGCAAGTCTGCATCACATGTACATTTGAATTAGCTTCTCAGTTTCTGTGAAGGGGCTGTTCA
>PVIC010025726.1:0-25065 GCA_004025085.1 Thryonomys swinderianus
GGCCCTGCCTTCACCACTTTTAACTCAACATAGTACTGGATTATTGAACTAGACAAGTAAGACAAGAGAAAGAGGTAAACGGCATTCAAATAGGGAAGGAGGGTGTCAAATCATGCCTGCAAATGACATGGTTTTATATGCAAAAAACCTAAACACTCCATCCAAAAAAAAAAAAATCCACTTCATACGGGTAAACAAATTTGGTAAAGTTGCAGGATAAAAAAATGAACATACCAAAAATCATTACCTTTTTATATATCTCCCAATTTGCTGACAAAACAATCAGGAAAGCAATTCCATTTACAACAGCTACCTCAAATAAACAAGCAAAATGAGGGAACAAATTTAATCAAGGCAGTGAATAATTTTCTCTAGAATGAAATTACAAAATATTTATAAAAAAACTACTGAGGATACACGGAAAAATTGAAAGACATCTCATATTTAATTATTGGAAGAATGAACATTGTTAAAATGCCTATACTACCTAAAATGGATCTATCTATTTAATATAATTCCCATTATAATACCAATGATATTCTTCTAAACAACACTCTTAAAATTTTGTATACAAGCACAAAAAATCTCAAATAATCAAAGCAATCCTGAACAAAAAGGAACAAAGCTGGAGGTACTATAATAACTGCCTTTCAAATACACTACAAAGCCATAGTATAAAAATAGCATGGTGGGCCAGAGATTTAGCTCAGTGGTTCCAAGCGCAAGGCCCTGAATTCGAACCTGGTAACCACTTACAATGCTGGGTGTGGTGATTCACGCCCACCAGCCATCAATACCACATACCACAGTGCCGGGCATGGTGGCTCATGCCTATAATCTCAGCACTCGGATGGCAGAGGCAGGAGGATTGCTGAGTTCCAGGCTTGGATGGGCTACATAGTGAGCTGAGGGCCAGCCTGAACTACAAAGTGAGACCCTGTCTCAAAAAACAAAACAAAACAAAACAAAAAACAGCATGGTACAGGCATAAAAGCAGAAACATAAACCAATGGAATAGAGAAGAGAGCCCAGAAATAAACTGTGTCCACAGTCAACTGATTTTCAACAAAGGCAGCAAAGGCATATAATGGAAAAGAGAAACTTTCTTCCCAAGCAGTGCTGGAAAAACTTGACATTCACATGTAGAACCAACAAACCAGACCCCTGGCTTTTACCATATGTGAAAAGCAACTCAAAATGGATCAAAGATCTAAGTGTAAGGCTGTAAACTATGAAACTATCAAAAGATACTAAGAAAAACACTGGAATAGGAAAGGATTTTCTAGACAAGGCCTCAAAAGCACAGGCAACAAAAGCAAAAACTGACAAATGGGATTGTATCAAAACAAAAAGCTTTTGGGCCAGAGATTTAGCTCAGTGGTTCTGACGCCTGCCTAACAAGCACAAGGTCCTGAGTTCGATCCCTGGTAACCATATTCAACAATACTGCGCATGTTGACTCACACCCAACAGCAGTCAGTACCACACACCACAAAGGCCAGGCATGGTGGCTCAAGCCTATAATCCCAGCATTTGGGAGGCAGAGGCAGAGGCAGGAGGATTGCTGAATTCAAGGCTTGGATGGGCTACACAGTGAGCTCAGGGCCAGCCTGAACTACAAAGTGAGACCCTGTCTCAAAAAAAAAGAAAAAAAGCTTCTACCAACAAAGGAAATGATCAACAATTTGCAGGGACAACCAACAGAATGGATGGAAAATATTCACAAGCTGTTATCTGTACTGATCAGCTCTCCTATTGCTGGGACACAATATCCAACACTCACATCTTTAAGGAGGAAACGCTTAACTTGGCTCATGGTTTTGGGGGACTCTGTCTGGGGCTGGCAGGCTCCAAGGCAGGAGCATAATGGTGGAAGGATGCAACAGAAGGAGGACACTTAGTTCATGGCAGCCAGGAAGCAGAGCAGGGTGATAGTGCCAGACAGCAAGAGGCAGAGGGACCAGATATGGTACCCTCAATGATACCACCATGCCCTAAACAGACACACAGATATGTCATGTACAGATTCTCAATAATGTGATCACAATGTAAACCTAACATGTACCAATAAACTCAATTAAGAAAAAAAGGTGCTAAAAACACAAAGGGCAGCAGGTGCACACAGAAGTGCTTCATATCACTAATCACAGGAAAAGCCATCAGCCCCCAAGTTAGTATAAGTTAGTATGCAGTTCCTCCAAAAACTGGAAATAGTTCTAATCTTTAGGTCTTTTGTTTAAAAATTTTTATTTTTATTGAACCATGGTAGCTGTACATATTCATGGAAAGGAGTGTGACATTTCAATACACAAGTGCAATATGTAGTGACCAAGGCAGAGTAATGGGCAACCTGTCACATCAGACATGTCATTTCTTTGTACTGGGAACATTCAAAATCCTCTCTGCTAGTTATATTGAAATATTCAATCAACTGCTGTCAAGCACAGTTACCCTACTGTGCTATAGAACATCTTTCTAGTGCACCCTGTCCCTGTTAACCATCCTCTCCCTAAACTCCTGGCCCCCTAACCAGGCTCTGAGAATCACTTTTCTATTCTCCACTTCTTTGAGATCCACTTTTTAGCTTCTGCATATAAGAAAGAACATGTGGTATTTGTCTTTCTGTGCCTGACTGACTTCAACATAATGTCCTCAGTTCATATTGTTATAAAAAACAGGATTTCATTCACTTTTTTTTTTTTTTGGAGACAGAGTCTTACTTTGTAGTTGAGGCTGGCCCTGAGCTCACTATGTAATCCAGGCAAGCCTTGAACTCACAGCAATCCTCCTGCCTCTGCCTCCCGAGTGCTGGGATGACAGGCGTGAACCACCATGCCCTGCTCATTCACTTTTATACCTGAATAATACTTCACTGTGTATCTCTACATCTTTCCTTTGTCTATTCACCTAGATTTGGGTTGGTTCCATGTCTTGGCTACTGTTCACAATGCTGTAATGAACATGTGAGTGTGGATGTCTCTTCCACAGGCTGATTTTCTTTCCTTTGATTACATACCTTGTAGCTGGAGTCACTGAATCCTTTTACAAGCGTGGAATGACAATCACAGGGTGGGGCACTCTTGCCTCCTGAGGTTTCCTGCATACCTGTGGGTGTGTGGATGGGACCTATTTCTAGTTACAGGAAAAGAAAAGGTTACCCTCTCTTAAGGAATTAGAAAACCATATAAGATGCATCCTGCACCACACAAGGCCATCTGGTCAGTAATGGACTATTCGTACAGACCAGATACTCTGATGGTCAAACACACACAACCAGCTAACACTGCATCTCCCATAATGTGTCCCTGTTAAGCAACTAGGGAATGTGACCTATCCTACATTATTAAGCGTATATTTCCATGTCAGCAATGAACATTGGAAACAGAATTAAGTACACAATAGCATTTGTAATTGCTCCAAAAAGTGTAATGCTCATGAAATAGGTCAGAAAAGATTTAAATAAGTGGAGGGGGTGATGGACCTGATGATGGAATGGGACACTCATCCAGGGTGCAGAGGTCTGTTCTACCATGCTGATTTAGTCCACTTCACCACAAGATCCCAGTGGGATCCCTCAGAGATGTAGACAAAAATGACTTGGAAATTCATTTGGAAAGGCAAAGGAACTGGAATGGCTAAACACAATTTTGAAAAATAAGAATCCAACTGCCAGTTTTAAGATTTAGTCCTCAGGACAGTGTGGGCTGGTGAAGTAATGGACCCCCGTGAAGGAAACAGCAGAAGTAAAGGGCCACACACAGGAGGTTACTGAGTTTGTGACAAAGGTCTAAAAGCAACTCAGTAAAGGAATACAGTATTTTCAACAAAAAATCGTGCTAAAAGATTCACAAAGACAGAGCAAACAAAAAACCCAGCAGAGATGAATCACAGCTCAATTTAAAACATAAAAGCATAAATCTTTCAGAAGAAACCTATGAGAAAATCTTTATGATCAAGGTTGGATGGAGCAGTCTAAGACATTAACAAATAAAGTAACCCATTAAAAAACTAAATAGATGTTCATTCAAATTACAGACTTGTTCTCTGAAAGACTATTAAATGGATGTATCTGTAAATTTCATCTCCAACACAGGACTTATGTCCAAAAGAAAACTCTGAAAAGTTAATAGTAAGAAAACAGAATCATTGGAAAACAGACAGGAAATATGAACAGATACTTAACCAAAGTAAATCTATGGATGGCTACTAAGCACCTGCGAGAAGCCCTACATCATTCAGTAGATGGCAGGGATGGCACCAAGCCCCTGAGGGGCTCCACTTAGAAATCTTTTTTTTTTTTTTTTTTTTTTTGAGACAGCGTCTCGCTTTGTTGTTCAGGCTGGCTCTGAGCTCACTATGTAGTCCAGGCAAGCCTCGAACTCAGCAATCCTTCTGCCTCTGCCTCCCGAGTGCTGGGATTACAGGCGTGAGCCACCACGCCCGGCTAGAAATCTTGATAATACCATGTGCTGGGGAGTGTGAGGAGCTGGGCAGCACAGTCCTTGTTGCTGGGAAATAAATTGGCAGTTTCTTATAAGTGAAATGTGCTCTTGTCACAAACTCAGCAACTGCACCTCTTGGCACTGATCCAAGATGCAAAAAAACCATGTTCACAACAGCCTTATCATTACTGCCCCTAATTGCAACCGACCAGATGTCTTCAACAGATACATGGTTCATAAACAATGTCTCAGCCATATGGGAGAACGCTATTTGCCAATAAAAGGGAATGAACTATTGGTATGTTCAGGAGCACAGGTAGACCTCAAGGCACTATGCAGAGTGAAAAATGCCATGCTGTCTGATCCTTTTGCACAACCCTCTCAATGACATCATAGCAAAGGGGAACAGATGTGTCCAGCAGGGGCTGGGGCTGTGCAGGTCTGTATGTTCACATCTGCCAAAACTCATACACTGAATTCTACTGGATGCTTAGCTCCAAGTTAACAAACTGAGGATGGGCCTTGGGGAGGTGGTGAGGTAGTGAGGTCACAAGGGGAGAGCCCTTCTGGGTGGACTGCTGCTCCCTTACATTCATCATGGAAAGACAAACAGACAGCCAGAAGGCCTTGGGACCCACCAGACCCCAAATCTACTGGGGCCTTGGTTATAGACTTCCCCTTCTAGAACTGTGAGAAATATAGTTTTGTTATCTAGAAGGCACCCAGTACACAGTGTTTTTGTCATAGTAAATGAAGCATGAAAATAGCTTGGGAGAGTACGTGATCACACGGCAGTTGCTTTTGGTAATGGGATGTCCCATCCTAAGCGGCAGCAAACTCTGGAGGCCCACAGCATGGTGGACAGTGTGGTGTCCTGTGGAATTCCAGGCCTGGTCACTGTGCCATCCCACAGATGTCAGGACCAGGGAAGGACACCCAGAACTTTCAATTAATTCTATTGGGTAGACCTTGTATAAACAATTCCAGCATCCTGTAGAGAAGAGTTTTTCTACATAGGCACTGACTGGGAGGAGCCTGGCCTCTACTCAGAGATGAACTCCATTTGAAACACACCAACAGGGGGCCCTGAACTCCAAGTCAGAAGTTGTGTGAGTGTGGGTCTGAGTCTGCCATTCCAGCTCTCCTGCTGTTTTTATGATCAAGCAAGTTTGGAAGACACTGATAAAGTACAAGGTCTGCACTTAAAGAGGTGAACTTTAATTATCTGGACAGGGGGCCAGAGATTTAGCTCAGTGGTTCCAGTGCCTGCCTCGCAAGTGCAAGGTCCTGAGTTCAACCCCGGGTAACCACATACAATGCTGGGTGTGGTGACTTATGCCCACCAGCAATCAATACCACATACCACAGTGCCGGGCGTGGTGGCTCACGCCTGTAATCCCAGCACTTGGGAGGCAGAGACAGGGGATTGCTGAATTCGAGGCTTGCTTGGGTTGCATAGTGAGCTCAGGGCCAGCCTGAACTACAAGGTGAGACCTTGTCTCAAAAAAAAAAAAAAAAATATCTAGATAGCTTTCTTGTCTGGATACTGTGCTGAAGCTGACCCATGGGCAGTGCACCATTCTCATTCATGCTGGGCTCCACCTCTGGCAGGGTTCAGATGTGGTAGGGAGAATGGGAGCAGCATGATCAATGGGATGTGACAAGTGTGGGCTGGGGCTGTAAGGGACACAGGAAGTGATGCACAGTCGGGCTACTCAGCCCTTACTACACCTGCCATGAAGGTTCCTGAGGGGCAGGACCCATAGCACAGAGCAGGCTCAGGGGCCAAGGGGAGCCTAGGAAGCATCCAAATGCTATGGACTACATTGTGCCTCTCTCCTCAATTCACATATGAAAGCTCTAACCCTACACTGGGGGGTGACTGCATTTGGAGATGAGGAGGGAAATGAGGTGCTAAGGGTGGGGCCTTGATGTGCAGGGTCAGTGTCCTTATGAGAGGCAGAGGTCCCAGGGGTACACACAGAGAAAGGCTGGGGAGAAGGGCCACCTGCAAGCTGAGGCCAGAGGCCCTGTTGGCAACATCCTGATCCTAGTGTCTCACCCCAGACCTGAGAAAAAGGAGGCGTCTCTATTAAGACCTGTACTGTGGCATTTAGTGACAGCAGCTGCAGCTGAGACAGTGGCAGAGACCCTTCAAGGAGCAGCAGAAGCAGGGGTGGAGGAAAGGGACAGTAGTCCCAGCTAAGGTATGTACCCTTAAACCCACACATGCTGCAGCCCTCTGTTAACCAGCCCAGCCCAGCCTAAGCTGGCCACTTCAGGGAGCCAGACCCCACATGACTAGGGTAAATGCCAGCCCACAGCCTGCAAGCTGGGGATGCTCAGGCCTCAGAAGCTGGGTGGGTTCTGACCTTTAGAGGTGTGGGTGTGCAGACAGCCTCAGGCCCACACTGTCTCATGGAGGCAGGTTTCTGTGCCACTAATTCAGACAACTTGCTCTCTTTTGGCCTGTCTAGGATTACTAATGTCATAATCCTCTGATTTTGCACATGATGACTATTTGGTCAGATGTCTCAAGGAGACATAGTGAAGCTCAAATCAAAAACAGGCAGTCTTGGGCTCGGGATTTAGCGCAGGGATTCCAGTGTCTGCCTTGCAAGCACAAGGTCCAGAGTTTGATCCCGGGTACCACATACCACAGTCATGGGCGTGGTGACTCACGCTTACCAGCAATCAGTGCCACACACCACAATGCCAGGTGTGGCGGCTCATGCCTATAATCTCAGCACTTGGGAGGCAGAGGCAGGAAGATTGTTGAGTTCAAGGCTTGCCTGGGCTATATAGTGAGCCCAGGGCCAGCCTGAACTACAAAGCAAGACCCTCTCTTAAAAAACAAAAACAAACCAAAAAACCAAGCAGTCTCCACATCACAGATATAAGTCAGTCTTACTTGAGACCATGAATATGAATGAACCTTATTAATTTGACAAGATGGTACTAGGGACTTGAGAGAGCTGTTACACTTGAGATTGCTTTAGGAAAGAGACTAATCTTCAGTCATGAATCTCTCCCAAGGTGTATACACTACTGAAGAAGTACCTTGAATATATCCATCATGGATAGCATTCTGGATGAAATCATGTCTGCTACATTTAAATCAAATCCTTGGGTTTACTGCATGGTATTTGTGCAACTCCCATCACACCAGAGACCCAGGCACAGAGAAGCGTGACTCAACAGTTCCCCAGACACAGAGGGGATGGAAACCCAGGGCTTGGAGGACCTTTGGGCTGACAGCAGCCAAAGCTTCTGCCCTGAGTGTGAAACTTGGGTTCACTTTGTGGGGGGGTGGTGGTGAGGAGGGTGGAAGGACAGGGTCTTGATATGTTGTCTAGGCTGGCCTTGAACTCATAGCTATCCTTCTGCCTTAGCCTCCCAAGTGTTGGGTTTACAGGCATGTGTTACCATGCCTAGTTGGTTTCACTTTTCTCCCCCCAAGTCAGCTGTGATACTTTGTTATGAAAAACAAAAAACATATTTCAAAATCAGTGTATTCTAAGTGTCCAGGAAGGAGAAGCATATCTCAGAATCCCTCAACTCAGTAGCAGAAGACATGGGAAGGGCATTCTGGGAAGCACTGGATTTTACTCCACAGGGACTGAGGGTTCCAGGGTGCTGCTGACCTCCGCAAGGAAACCTTAAAGGAGAGCCCCAAGTACCTTTGAGCCTGTGGAGGAAGTGCTGCTGCACTGCTGTGGCCCCTGGCCCAGCAGTAGCACTGTACACACCCAAGACACAGGGAGAGTCTCCTGGCCCCTGCCAAGAAGGCAAATGGACACTCACAAAGGTGACTTTGTGTCTGCGAACAGGCTGCAGCCCACGATTTGGGCTCATGGCCCCCAGTACAGACAGGAAATAGTTGCACTGCTGGCAGCCTCACTGGCAGCCACAGAGCAGCTTCTGTTTCTTGGTAATTGTCAGCATCTGGCGGCACCTCCACATGCTCCAAATCCCAGACCCTGCTGGCCCCATGGTGCAAGCATGGTGTATGAGGAGATGCCACAACCCACTCCTTGGGTTTTATCTCCTGCCCTGATGAGAAGGGTGGAAATCCCATTAGAAGCATGTGGAAAACCAATCAGCTTCCTCAGGCTGTAGTTGCTCATGCCCTAAATGGCTACTAGGGAAATATTCTGCCTCTCAAAGTGTGAGAAGTCAATCTGGACAGAAAAGGGACTTTTTGCTCTTGCTGGGAGAACATTATGGAACAGAGCAGCGCAGCTCTAGCAATAGCAGTAGAGCCTGATCCAGTGCGGACGAGGAAGGGGTGACACATCACAGGATCATCTACACCTGGGCACTATGAAACCATCATTTTTAATCCAGCTAGTAGAACAGTGGAGGCCAGTAATCATATGCGATACTACTTTCAGAAGCTATTATATGAAGATTCTAGTTTTGCTAAAGAGAAATATTTTTCAAGTCTAGTGTTTGGAAAAGTAAGTTTCATTCCAAGGACAAATTCCAAAAATCCATGGATCCCTGCTGGGCACTGGGGCCATAGGTGAAGTGTCTGTTCCTCTATTGTTCACTGGCTTCACGGGACTTGGGAAAGCACATGTCCAACAGGATGTAGAGATTGGCCCAGATCTAGACATGGGCAGCCTTGTGTGCCCCATGCCAAGCCACCATGGAGAATGCTGGGTCACTGTAGCAGCCAACAGCCTGCGCTCGGGCTCACCAGTAGGACCTGCTCAGTGTGCAGCCTTCAAACCCAGGTGGCTAGGAGCCAGGCCAGCTCAGCCCAAGAACCCCAGCTCTGAGGGCCTCCGCCCACCCTCTGCAGGCTTCAGCCCCTACCTCCCTTTGGGTCCCAGGACAGCTCCTTACTGGTGGTCTGGTCTACTTCCTCGGAGAAGCACCCAGGCCACCTGGTGGTCAGGGCCTGCCTTGCCACCTCGCTCCTCACAGTTCTCTCTGGCCCAGGCTTCCCTGCCTCCATGCTGCCTTCCCAGCAGAGCCTTCTGTGACTGTGTTTGACTCACTTGCTGGCCTCTAATCTGGCTCTTTTCCACCAAAGGCTCCACAGAGAGATGCTGCCTTCCACTGTTAATGCCTCAGTGGACAGCAAGGGGAGATCAGGCAAGAGTCCGGCACATCTCTGGCCTTTGCCAGGAAGACTGGGGCTGTCTGCTGCAAGTCCTAAGCCTGGCATGGAAGGCTGGAGCAGTGTGGAACTCACTCTGTACCCACAGGAGGTGGCCCAGGCCTCTGCTTGCAGGGGCCCACATACTGATGCTGATACACAGCCTGAAGCCAGACACACAGGCAGAGTGTGCGTGCATCAAGACACACAATGCAGAGAGAAGCCAACTGTGGACCAAAAGCTGCTCATACAGGAAGGCATTTGTGTTAACTTTCTATCACTGTGACAAAACACCTAAGAATAAGCTTATTCTAGGTCCAATCATCTTCCCAAGGGCCCCACTTCTGAACAATGCCACAGTGAGGCCTGACCCGCAACCACAGGTGCCCAGAGGTTTAAGACTCACACCAGAGCACTGTTCTTGTGTCTGGCTCACTTCACATAGCATAAAGTCCAGAAGGTTCACACATGTTATAAGGTTGAGGAATTTCCCTCCTTTTTGAGGCTGAATATTCTTTTGTCCTGCAACAATCTGGATGTGATTTGTCTCAAGGGGTCCATGTGTAGGAAGCTCAGTCCCCAGTGTGGTGATGTTGACCATACCACACCTTGAAGGTAGAACCTTCTAGGGAGCATCTGATGTGGTTCCAAGACCCGCTAGCTCTCCTAAGAGGTTCTTAGCCTGAGCCCTCCCTCCCTATGCTGTCTTCCTCAGGGTGCTCTCCCTCTTGAATGCCACCCATCACAATGTGACATAACCGTGGGCCACCATGTTAGATGATCAGCCTCCACAACTAGCTAAATGAACTTCTTTTCGTAAGTAACCCATTTTCACATGTATATACCACATCTGCTCACTCACTCTCTGCTGAGTAACCCTTTGGTTGCTTCTACCTTTTAGCTATTGTGAATAATGCAGATTTGAAAAAAGTGCATAAATCTCTTCCAGACACTTCCTTCAATTCTTCAGAGGAACTCTTAGAGCACTGAGTAACTATTTTTAACTTTCTGAGGTACCAGCACAGCGTTTCTCATCGAGGTTGCACCATTTTACATCCCTGGAGACACTGAACACACATTCTATTTTTTTTTTTGAGACAGGGTCTCACTTTGTAGTTCAGGCTGGCCCTGAGCTCACTATGTAGCCCAGGCAAGCCTCAAACTCAGCAATCCTCCTGTTTCTGCCTCCCAAATGCTGGGATTACAGGCGTGACCCACCACACCCGGCACTGTGGTATGTGGTATTGATTGCTGGTGGGCGTGAGTCTCCACACCCAGCATTGTATGTGGTTACCGGGGATCAAACTCAGGACCTTGCGCTTGCGAGGCAGGTGCTGGAACCACTGAGCTAACCCTCCGGTCCCACATTCTAATTTTTGCAAATCTGTCAACTCTTGTTATTTACTGACTGGATGATGAGCGGTTGTCCTAATAGGTGTAAAGCAGCATCTCACTGTGGCCTTGCTCTGCGTTTCTCTAATGCTGAGCAACTTCTCATGAACTTAGTGGCCACTACTGTATCTTTTTTGGAGAATAGCTATAGT
Organism: Thryonomys swinderianus; assembly: GCA_004025085.1. Lineage (NCBI taxonomy): Eukaryota > Metazoa > Chordata > Mammalia > Rodentia > Thryonomyidae > Thryonomys > Thryonomys swinderianus. The sequence goes on from PVIC010025726.1 coordinate 11,094, forward strand.
ATAATTTATATATTCTGGTCTTTAATCCCTTATCAGATATACAGCAAAACATTGGGTTGCAAATAACTTGTTCCATGAGTGTTTTGCAAGATGAGCAAACATTTCTAATAAATTCTGACTTGATAAATACAGCAATGTCATGCAATGTGAGTAGTATGTGACAACAAATGTCACATGGTCACAAATAAGCCAACAGTTTTCTCTCGTTCTCTCACTGTAGGATTGTAGGTGATCATCTCCCAACAGCAAGAGGTTATGGAGAGCTTATCTGCGGGAGAGGGGGAAAAGAGGGAAGAAAACTTCACTGCAAATGAGATCTGAGATCAGACGTAGAAATAGCAGAATTTTATAGAAAAGCAATACCCAAATAAGCAAATCACCATAGCAGTGAGAGTGATTAATATGTTTAACAACAATGCAATGTCACATTTCTGTAAAATCCTCAAAAGGAGGCAAAAGCAAGTGTTTCTTTTTTCTTTTTTGAGACATGGTCTCACTTTGTAGTTCAGGCTGGCCCTGGGCGCACTATTTAGTCCAGGCAAGCCTTGAACTCAGCAATTCTCCTGCCTCTGACTCCTGAGTGCTGGGATCACAGGTGTCAGCCACCACATCCAGCATTGTGGTGTGTGGTACTGATTGCGGGTGGGCATGAATCACCCTGCCCGGTATTCTTGTATGTGTTTACCGGGGATCAAACCAGGGGACCTTGCGCTTGCTAGGCAGGCGCCAGAACCACTGAGCTAAATCTCCTCCCCAAGTGTTTCTTTGTTAAAGCTGCAAGAAAAGAAAAACATTTCACTGAGCCAAAAGACAGCAGTGATTCTGTTAGTGATAATGAAAGTTTTCCTATACAATAACCCTCCTCTTATCTCCCTCACAGCAGCCAGGAAGGTTTTCAAAGGTAAGTGCGGGTTAGTTTGTTCATTTTTCTTGATACTTTTGTTATTTTGAATTACATATTATAATCCTTTTATATGAATCTACTTGGGTTATGGAATGAATCATCTGAATTTCCATTATTACTTAAGGGGAAATCCTCTTTCTTTTTTTAAACGTTTTTCTTTTAGGAACCAGGGATCAAATTCAGGACCTTGTGAGGCATGCGTGGCACCACTGAGCTAAATCTCCAACCCTGGGAAAATCCTCTTTGATATACAAGTGTTTTGTATTACAACCATGTTTCTGGAATGAATTATGCTCCCAAACCAAGGTTTTACTGTATGATTTACAAGTTTTTTTCCCCATTTTGTGGACTGCCTTTTCATTCCATTGTATTCTTGGATGCAAAGAAATTTTAAATAGTGAAATATTTCCAATTTATCTATTTTCCTGTTGTTGTCTATGTTTTTGGGTCATAGCCACAAAATAGCTGCCACATGCAATGTTGTGAAAGTTTACATTTTGTTCCAAGAGTACTACAGCTTTTAGTGTTAGGTTTAGGTCTTTTTTTTTTTTTTGAGACAGGGTCTCGCTTTCGTAGTTCAGGCTGGCTCTGAGCTCACTATGTAGTCCAGGCAAGCCTTGAACTCAGCAATCCTCCTGCCTCTGCCTCCCGAGTGCTGGGATTATAGGCGTGAGCCACCACGTGTGGCACTGTGGTATGTGGTATTGATTGCTGGAGGGCGTGAGTCTCCACGCCCAGCATTGTATGTGGTTACCCGGGATTGAACTCAGGAACTTGCACTTGCAAGGCAGGCACCAGAACCACTGAGCTAACCCTCTGGCCCTAGGTTTAGATCTTTGACTCACTTTAATTTTTTATATACAGTTACAATATGGGTAGAGGTATGTTTTGCTTGTGGGTGGAAGATTTGTTTTTAGAGATCTGAAGTGATTTTACTTTTATTTCCTCCAGTTCAAGCCAATCATTAAATTTCCCAGTGATGTCTTAATGTATTCTGGGGTGGTGGCAGGAGGGTGCTGTTCTGAATCACTGTGCTGGCCTGAGGAGATGCAGGGAGGCCAGGCATTGCTGGGGCAGCAGGAGTAGAAAGAAGCCCCACTAGCAGGTAGGTGATGTCCTAAAAGCCAAGAACTGGGATGTAGGGCCAGGGATTTAGCTCAGTGGCACCATACCTGCCTCGCAAGTACAAGGTCCTGAGTTTGATCCCATGGAGGGGGCCAAGAGCTGGGATGTAATGTCCTGACCTGTGCAGCTCAGTCAGGACATCGCCATGATAGCCATGAAATGGTGTTCAACTTGGCTGCCCTTGAGGGGCGCTCAGTGAAGATGAGGGCTGCCTTCTTCTGCAGCTCACCTTTTCACCATAATGTGTCCCTGTCTGTTCCATATGATGTTTTGGCTTCTACACTTCTCTGAACTCTTTCTTAAGGGTTAGCTACATCAAGGACACATCATCCAGGATGTGCCCAAAAACTGCTGCTAGCTCGGAAGGACCATTACTCACTAGTGAGCAGTTCTCCAGATCAAAGAGAGGCACCACTGAGTGATGATCCCTGGTGAAAGAAGTGGCAGACCCACACCACAGCCCTCTTGGTGCTGATGAAGATGAGGAAGCTGCCAGCCATGGGCTGGCAGAGGATGCACAGTGAGATGCAGCACCGGCTCCTCTGCTGCTGTGATAATCAGCACATTATGTGTTTGAGAGCAGCAGCTTGGTTTCTGTACCCAAGTGATGAAGAAGCGTCTTTGCCCTCCCCAGGTGTTGAAGATGACAGCTCCATGGTAGTATCTGTACTCTACAAGACAGAGTAACCACCCCTCCTAAAATGCCAAGTCCTGGCCAAGCTTGCCAAGTCTCCTCCTGCTATACACCCTTACCATGGCCCATCATCAACTTTCTACTCTCTCTTTTTTTTAATTTTCAGGTGCACCCTACTTTTTATCTTCCATTTATATGGAAAAGGGCAAAGAAGGGCAAGGGTGGACAGCAAACCCTAACCAACTATAAGAGTTACAATAAAAAAAGAGTAATCAAAAAAGTTTATAAATGTCAGCAGGAGAAGAGTCTAGAAAACAACTATGCAGCTATGCAGCTATGAGTGCTGACTCTGATGGGGAATGCCCATCTTATACAAAGGGCTGTCTCGACTGAATATCCATTTGAAAAATCACAAAACTGTGTCTTCCCAAGTTCTTCTATTGAAGCCCTAATCCCTGATTGATGGCATCTGAGAGGGGGCTTTGAGAGTTGACAGATTCAGAGGAGGGCACAATGGTGGATGCTGATGGTGGGCTCAGTCCCTGACCTCCTCTGCATGTGACAACACAGGGAGGAAGAAGGACTGGGCAGAAGGGAAGGCCGGCAGCCCTGGTCATAGACTTTCTGGCCTCTAGAACTGTGGCAAACTGCCCTTGTGTAAGCTATCAGGTACATGGTATTTGTTATGACAACAACTTGGCACTTGTTCAGTAAGACAACAGCTTGGGGCATGCACCAAATAAAGAAGACAGACTTTCATGAAAAACCTAAAACACACAATTGTAAGAGGAAAGCACATGAGAGATATCATGAACTTGATTAGCTAAAGATTTCTTAGATTCAGTACCAAAAGCACAACCCATGAAAGGATGATCTACTAAGTTAGCTCTCAACACAAATTAAAATTTCTCTTTAAAAAACATTAATAAAGGAGCAAAAATGACAAGTCACAGATACAGAAATACATTTTTTTTTTTTTGAGACAGGGTCTCGCTTTGTAGTTCAGGCTGGCTCTGAGCTCACTATGTAGCCCAGGCAAGCTTCGAACTCAGCAATCCTCCTGCTTCTGCCTCCTGAGTGCTGGGATTACAGGCGTGAGCCACCATGCCCAGCACAGAAATACATTTTAAAAGTCTATAGCTGATAAAGGATTTGTATCTACAATACCTAAATGCTAAAAATTCAAAAAAAGAGTATGAACAACAAAATAACAGGTAAAGAGATTGCACAGAGGCTTTACCAAGGCAGGTACATGAGTAGCACAATAGCCCATGGAGCCCTCTGAGCAATAGGGAAGTGAAGCTCCAAGGCAATGGGGTGCCACAATACTCCCATTCCACACCTTTTCTTTTTTTTGAGACAGGGTCTTGCTTTGTAGTTCAGGCTGGCCCTCAGCTCACTATGTAGCCCAGGGAAGCCTTGAACTCAGCAATCCTTCTGCCTCTGCCTCCCTAGTGCTGGGATTACAGGCGTGAGCCACCACGCCCAGCACTGTGGTATGTGGTATTGATTGTTGGTGGGCATGAGTCACCACGCCCAGCATTGTATGTGGTTACCGGGATGGAACTCAGGACCTTGTGCTTGCGAGGCAGGCGCCGGAACCACTGAGCTAAATCTCCGACCCCACCTTTTCTCTTTTATATTATGTAGCTTCTTCCTAGAATAGTCAAGCATAACTTTTACAAATATCATACTTCTGTTTTAAAAATAGATGTAGTTATATAATAAAGGGAAATTTGTTTCTTTTCCTTTAAAAACATCAAAATAAAAAACAAGTTTTGTGTAAGCCTAAACTCTAACAACCAAGGAGTGGTTCTAAGCCCACAATGGGCCACTGCCTTTTGGCCTCCCTTCATCCTCAGCAAAGAGCTGTGTTGACCCAGCCACAGTTGCCTAGAGACCGGATAAACATGGATCCTGCTTGCTCAGAATGGCTTGGGAAGGCAGCAGCAGCACCACCATCTACATGGCCATGTCCAGTCCATGGGGTCAGCTGTGAGCATGCTCATGAGTCTCCAGAGATGCATCACCACAGCACACAGCACACAGCCCCACAACAGGAAGGCCTGCCTTACGGGCCTTACAAGGCAGCGACGGTTTCTGTCTGCCCACTGCAGAGGTGACACCCCAGACAATCACCAGTCTGACACCACCATAGCTGCTCCTTTCTGTGGAGCTGCTCACATCTGATACAGTAAGTGCTAGCTATCCAGGTGTTGGACAGTCCCCAAGTCTGCTTTCCAAATAGTAGGTCCACTGCCATGCCCATGGTCTGCCCATGGCCATGCCTACCCTGTGCCCACTGCTGAAAATGTCCTGCTGTTGAAATTGCTCATGTCCACCTGGCTCCACGGGACATGTCAGGGACACACACAGAAAGTGAAGAGGTTTCAGGGTCATGAGCATGCTTTACACCCACACTAGCATCACTTAAGCTAGCATCTCAGTGGGGCTGGAAAGGGCTCCTCTAGCACCTTGTGTAGTCACTGACACAGGACGGAGGACAGACCTCATCCAACAGCACACCCTTAGTCCTGGGACGGGATATACCCTAGGCACTGACAAGCAGATTCTCCAGCAGGGATAAACACTACAGCCATAACCCACAGCCACAGCCAGAGCCACTTGCAATGAGCACAAAACTGTGGCTATCACCCACAGTCACAGCCAGAGCTACTCACAATGATGAAGCCATGGCCATTACCCACATCTACTTGCAATGAGGACAAAGTCATGGCCATCACCTGGGGGATCAGATACCAGCATGGAGGACTCATAACCATCACCTGGGTCAGGAGCTGGTCCGGTGCCAACTGGTTGATCCAACGCGTATATCGTGCAGTGGAGTCCGGGGGATCCCTCCTCACTTGGCACCCTATGATCTATAAAGATAATAGACAAAGCTTACATACCCTTGTGAGAGGTGTGTCCCATGTGCGTGTCTGAGGCCACATGAAGCACGTGTATCAGACAAATGAAATCTGTGTGCCCTGGGCTGAGGTGGGAAGAGGAGACCCTAAACCCATGCAGGGTTTGACTCAGGAAAGCAGCCATCTACATCTGTCGGACTCCCCCACCCAGCCTCCCAGCTGCTCGGCATGCTCAACCACAGGACCCCTTTCCTAGATAACAGCCCATCTCAGCACACGTCCTGACCCTGTCCTCCTTGTCCCCACATCACCTGGGGTGGCACTACACTGGCTCCCTGGCTTCCTGTCATCTCCCACTCTTAACCCTAGCCCACTGCCCCTGGGCTCAAAGACAGCCCCCTCTTGATTTCACAGCTTCTCACCTCTGTCCAGCCTGGAGCCCACAATCTATACAAACTGCCATGATCCCCACAAAGTTCAACATTTCTAAGACCAGGGAAGTCAGAGGTCCTGGAGAACTTCAGAGACCTGGGCAGAGGCTGGTCCCTGTGTGGACAGCAGAGTTATCTCAGACACTAGCAAAAGACTCGGGCTGCAGCTGGCCTCACCATGGGAAGCAGCTCAAGTTTCTCTGCTTCTGAACTGACATCAGCTCGGGCCAGGCCACTAATCTGAAGTAACCTCCCCATGGGGCAGAGGGAGGTGGAGGGAATACAGTTCTAAGGGTAAAGCCTTCCTCACAAGTGGGTGAGGGTCTTAGGAGGGCTGAGGGTAGAAAGGATGGAGAAAAGCTGGCTCTGAAGTCCTAGGAGCCTCTTCTGGCCTCACTGTGGGATGAACCTGAGTGCTGGTCACGAAAGAGCAAAGTTCAGTCATCTTCTTGCCTGTGCCTAGTGCCATTGGCCTGTTGCATGCCTGTTACTGTAACTGGCCCTGGTCCCCCAGACACCCAGATAGTGTGGGAGCGACAGTAGGCCTCTCACCCACACTCTGGGAGCGGACACTGTGAAGGCTTACTATCAACCACAAGTTTTCATCTATCCAGACAGGACAGATGCACTGTGGCCCTGCAGTGTGTTGTACCCCTGCCCCCTCCCTGACTGGCCACTGTACTCCTCAAATGGAACATTCTGTCCTATAGGCCCCTGCTCAAAGGTCCTTCTGGCTACCTCAGAGCCTCACAGGGCAAACACAGAGACTCCTGGTTCCACCCTACTCTATCTAGAACCAATCTCTGCTCTGAATGTTCAGGAAATGAGTGATAAATAGGAATAAAAGTTACACTTGGCACAGTATAATGACATCCAGAATGTTAAAACATTCTGCTGTGATTTATACATAATTAATTTATGAAAACTGCCATCAAGTCTTTCTTCATTTATGCTTTCTCTGAAAATAAAGAAATAATGACCAACTAGGAGCAGATACCCCGCATCCATTTCATTCTTCCAGAATAAACTACAAACTGACAAACCACCAGCCAGCAAGATTAGGGCTTTGCAGATCACATCTAAACCCAGCACCATGGTAAAACCCTTCTAGGCTGGCCTTGTGTTGGTGCAGCCAAACCATTAAGACATCTTGAGGCCCAGGGAACACAAAGTACAAAGATACTCCACACACTCTGTGGCTGGGAGGAAACATGGCACAAGGTTCTCCACATGCAGTGGACATAGTGTTCAGAGAACTAAGGAGGTCAGCAAGAGAAGCCACAGTCCAGAGCTTCATCTATAAAGACAGACATCACGGCTGTTTCAATTAAGATCATGACACACCGACAGTTTGCATTTTTCCAAGTCCGTGAGCTTTCCTAAACATCAGCACACATCTGGACAGATGCCAGCAAGGAGCTGCTCCACTCTGTCTGGGTGGAAACACAAGCAACTCTCTCTAATTTTAATATCCCTGACAGGATTCTCTGTAAGTTTTCAGTGTATGACACATTTTACATACTCAGAAGCTGTCGTCTGCAACCATATAAAGGTCTCTGAATGGCAGACGCGGTGTCCTGTGTGCATATGGACCCTGACCCTGTTACACACACAGCCCTGGCTAAGGCTATTGGCCTTTACCCTCTCGGGCTGGTACAGCCATCTGGACAGGTCACACTGATGACCTGGGACTGGGTCCCAGGTGATCAGGGACATCAGGATGGGGCAGAACATGAAGGCCTGCTTCTGGCAGTTTCCTAGCAGTAAATACAGTCTGAACCCCAAGCAGTGGCTGTGTTTCTTGATCCCACCCCATCCTTTCTTCTACACGCAAGATGGCCATACCCATCAGAGCTATAGCGAGGTGCTTCTGGAAACCTCTGATTCTGCCTTTCCCTCATATAAACTGACAGAAATCCATCCAGTAGGTTGGGGATGTAGTTTAGGGGTTCTGGTGTCTGTTTTGCAAGCACAAGGTCACAAGTTGGATCCTGGTACAAAAAAGAAAAAAAAAATCTATCCAACAGGACTTATTTCCATTTTTTTTTCCCTCTTCCCAAATAAAGTCTCAGACCTCTTCACCTCCAAAAAGAAAAAAATTTTGTGCATCTCATCTCTCTTCCTGCAAGACTAGGAGACCTCTCAGCCTGGGGTAAAGGCCCTGAATCATCAGTGATGTGATGTGGGCCAGCCCTGAGGCCAGTGCACACTGCTGCCCAGTGTAGATGGTGTTTCTGTAGCCCCACAGGACATCTGCAGTTGCGACACTGTGGGGTATGTTCTGACATCTTTCCCAACCAGAAAGAGGGAGAAATGAGATATTCTATGCCCATAAACTTTTAAAAAAAGCAACTTCTGGAGTCTGTGGTCATGGACTGCTATGAATACATGTATTTACACATATTTGTGGGTCTAAATTCAAGTAAGCACATGAGCCTTCAAGAATCTTCTGAAATCTGCAGAATTCTCCTGCCCTCCCTGAAAAGTGCCCCAGGCTGAAGCCCCCCAGTCACCCTGGGGCTTCTCTCTCAATCTCTGTACCCATGATGGGGGCAGTTTCATGGACCCTACCCCCTCCCACGCTCCCAAAAGCTGTCCTGCATTCTCTGTACTTCCTCACTATCTCTGCACTCTGCATACACGACTGCCTACAGCACCTCTGAAGTGCCGCATTGTCCTGGCTCATGTTTCTGTGCCACCACCCCATGCTCCAGCAGCTGAGGCCTCCCACAGCAAAGCTGACCACCTACCTGTGTGCTGAAGGGAGGATCCAGAAGGTCAGAGATAGTGGCAAGGGCTGGAAAGAGGAGGGAAAGGCAGGAAGTCTGAGGGGCCATGCACTGAGCTGGGCACACACTTTTTGGCTGGTGCTACTCAGAACCACAGACAGCTGCAGGGGTGTGACTACTTCACTGAAGGGTTCCTGGTGCAGCCAGGAAGGTTCCTATTTTCCTATAGCATATTCTAAGGATATGTTTGTGTTAGTAAAATTTAAGCAGTATAAGCAAATCAGACTGAAGGAATATGGGTCTTCAGCATCCAGCCAGGCCTGGTAGTGTGCCCCTATAAGGCCAGCACTCTGAGGAGACAGAGGCAGAAGGATCTCAAGTTCAAGACCAGCCCAAGCAGCCTAGTGATTAAGCAATACTGTGTCCCAGAAATCAGAAATAAAGGGCTGAGGATATAACTCAGATAAGGGCCTTTGACTCAGTGCCCTACAGCAAATACACCAAAAACAGACATCTCAAAGACCCCGAATGTTCCCCTCCCAACTTCTGGGGAGGGCTGGCAGCTGTACAAGAAAGAACACACTGAAGTATCAATTCAAATCTCCTCTGAAACTTGAGGGAAGTCCCAAGACAGGCTGTCCCTCCTCCACACTAGGGGATGAGGACAGAGGCCGAGATCCTCCAAGGGGCAGGGGCTGTCAGGAAACACTGAAGCCCAGAAGATCAGCAGGAGGGCACGGCTCTGACAAGGAGGTATGAGCTGGCTCTGAGTGAGGGTACCTCAGCTCTCAGCAGTCTTCCTGTCAAGAACTCAGCTCTATTCAACCAGCCTCTCATATCCACTTTAAAGTGATAGGTGCTGCCCAAAGTGAGAAGCATGCTCTTCCAGGAAGACCTCTTTGTGCTCAGAGAGTGGCCACCACAGTACAGTCCCTCTCTGTACATGTTCTTCTCGCCCCAAGGAAACCCTGCTGTAAGAGCCACATTGCCACTTACGCTTGTTGGGTGCTGCTCAGCGACCTGGTGCTGCAGTCTCACTCTCTCCGGCATCATCACATCATCCTGCAAAAAAAGCACATTTGAAACACAGAGCAACTTCAGCCAGCAGGAAGGAGGAGGTGGGCAGCTCCACAGCAGAGCAATGTGGGAAGCCAGGTAGGAAGAGGCCCAGGAGGCCTCCTCCGTGAGCACTAAGAAGAAACATCCAGGATTCTGCTGTTACCTGGACAAGTACCATGGAGGGACGGAGACAGACGAACCTGTGTAACACTAATTGCTCCTGCTCAGTCTGAGTGAATAAAGCCAAGGTGTACCCCCATCACTTGGGGGCCACGTCAAAGAGAGTCAAGAGCTGCCTGGCCCCCCCCCAGGCTTTAACCTGATTCTGTGTCTTTTTACGTTTCATCCTCATTGCCCCTTGATCAGATTCTAGCTCATGGGGTGGTTCCTACAGAGCAGACACTCTGGTCACCAGGGAAGGAACCTGCCCCACAATGGTCAGAAAACAACATTCTGACCCTATGACTCCCGTGTGGCTGAGAATGTGAGGCAAGGACACCCTGAACACTCACATGCCACCGTTCTCTGAGAGCTGGACAGCATCCTCCACAAGAGCTGGGCTACAGTTTCACTCAGGTAGACAAAACCCTACCTAAGCAAGATAGATCCAGGGATGTTCCCAGAGCACTGCTGGAGCAGAACATCCTGAGGTTCACAATCCAGACCCAACGTGAGCCATGCACTTTACTCTTAGAGTCAGCATGCTACTACTTTCAATATCCACTCAGTGTTGAACCAAATTACAGCTGCTTACAATGTCAGTAACTCTACAGACCTAATGGTGCATGAAGAGGCAAGACAAACATACACAGCATTCATTTTCTATATAAATTTGAAACCTAGCAAGGCTAACCATATTATTATTATTATTATTATTATTATTATTATTATTATTATTTTAGTACTAGGAACTGAATCAGGGATTTTACATTGAGCTATATTCGTAGGGTCTTGTTAAACTGCCCAGGCTGGACTTGAACTTGCCATCCTCCTGGTTCTCCCTCCTGAGGAGCTGGGATTAGAGACACTGGTCCTGCCACCTGCCCTCCTGTTCTAAAAATCTGGATTTTATGGAATGGTGGAAGGGCCTTTTGAAGGCTCTGTTCCAACATCAGTCAGGTGCCAAGATCTTGAAGGAGTAGGGCAAGGTTCTCCAGAAAGTGCTGACTGCTCTGAGTCTGTGTCCAGTAGAGGGTGGTGCTTAGTCCATAGTTGGGATTCCCAAGTCCATGAATAAAGGTGTACAAATGGCACTGGTCTCACACACCATTACCCTGTGACCCACTGGCAAAGGTTCTGCTTTCTGTTCCCACAATGCTATGCTCTGCAGGCCTAGAGGTCTTTGTTCCAGAGGGGCAAACCTTCCACTAGGAGACACAACGGCCCCAGTGGGGCAGAAGTGAAGACACTGCCTGGTGTTCTGGGCCTCTCAGGCCACTGTGTCTACCAACTAAGATGAGATCTAGGGCACAGGTACAGCAATAGATCAGAGCACCAACTGAAACAGGACTAGTACTTTACAGTGCAACTGTATTCTCTCCACTAGTTCTCCTTCAGAAGAGAAGGTCTGGAATTCAGGACATCTCTTAGTGTCACCAAGCTCTGGGATTCAGATTAACAGGAAGTTAGAATGACCCCATCCATGTCAGGACTACTAATGGCCCAGAACTTAAAGAATGAAGGTTTGGGTCATCCCACCAGGTGAAGGCCCATAACCTGCTGAGATGTTTTCAGAAGACAGGACAGAGAACGGGAAGTAGGAGGAGGCCTTTGTAAACACTAGCTCTGACTGCCAACCACTCTGAGAAACATGGAGCACAGTGTCCTGAGCACTTCCTCCCACTTCATTATGAAGCCCTGTGGGTTCACACGTATGTATTAAGCAAAAGGATTTGTCTTCTTTTCTTATTCCCTTCTGTAACAGGAGACTATGCCAGCTTTAAGTGCTACTAACTTCAGATCATAGTATTTACGTAATAGGATACTGGAGAAGAATGAGCATCAGTGAAGGACTTTATCTCCTGTCCTAAAGAAGGGACTTCAGTTGTATGCAGGGCAGCTACATCACGCTAAGTGGAGCTACAACTGTGTTATTGTCTTTATTTGGATATTCAGTACACTTTAAGGGGATACTAATGAGCACCAGGTTAGTCAGAGGTAGACCTGATTGTTAATTTTGTCTGTTTGATGGGATAGATATCATAGCTGGATGTCTGTGGCAGTGTTTCCAGAAGAGATCAGCATTTGAACCAGTGGACTGAGTAAAGCAGTCAGGCAGAGCTTCATCTAGTCCCTGAAGGCCTTGACAGAACCAAAGTATAAAGCAAGGCAGACTCCTTCTCTCTGCCTGAGCTGGGATACCCCTCTCCTGGTGTCCTCAGACAGTGGTAACCCTGCTACTTGGAACTCTGGACCTGAACTGGTGCTGGCACTACTAATCCCCTGGTTCAGAAGTCCTTTGGTTTAGACTTGCACTACTGGCTTTCTTCGGCTTCCATCACTTCTACTGGAATCACCTTCTTTAAGAAAGTCTAAACAAAGTCAGCAACTGCAAGACTAAAGAGGAGAGAAGGGGCATTAACTTGATCACTGGCCAGAGTGCCGAGAGACTAAGCATGATGTAGTGAGTGAAACACTGAAGTCACAACATGAGCACTGGGACAGGTACCAAACTTTCAGAAGTATGAGGACTCTTGATTACAAATACACTCTTGTTCTCCTGAGGCCATGTGCTAAAGACTGGAGAACGAGGACTGGGGATTTAGCTCAAGTGGTACCGCTCCAACCTTGGATGCACAAGGGCCTAAGTTCAATCCCCAGTACCACAAAAAAAAAAAAAAAAAAAAGACTGGAGAATGAAAAGGTCTATACCACACATGAAAGCAAGGGGAGACTGACAAGAAGCCTAGATGTGCATCTGCCAGGTGGCCATGACCCCACCGCCTCCAAAGGCAGCTCTCCCTGCTCTGGCAGCTGTCCTCCTGCACTGGGCAGTGTCCCCAGAGCTCAAAGCTGGTGCCCGATGCCAGAAGTGGGTTCACAAGTCAGCTGGCATCAGAAATGCCAAACAGAAGAGACAGGCAGGGTGTCAAGCAGGAACCACAAAAGCAAAGTACATTCTTTCAGGTGTTCAGACCACAGAGTAGCTGGAGATGGTCCCCTTTTCACAACTGGAAGGGCTTAGAACCTCAAGACTGTCTTGCCCTAATGTGTGCAAAATTCCAACAGGGTCAAAACTGCACAAGGAGCCAGGTGTGGTGGCTCACACCTTTAATCCCAGCACGTGGGAGGCAGAGGCAGGATGAGTTCAAGGCTTGCCTGAGCTACATAGTGAGCTCAGGGCCAGCCTGAACTACAAAGCAAGACCTTGTCTAAAAAAAACCAAAAAACAAAAAAACTGCACAAGGAAGACCAAGAAAGGGGAAGGAATTTGATGCATTATACAAAGAGCACTGACCTGAAATGAAATACCCTCTTTCTGACATAAAAATGTTTGCAGGTAGGGCCAGGGATATAGCTCAGTGGTACCATGCCTACCTGGCAGCTCAAGATACTGAGTATGATACCAGTACTGGGGAAAAAAGGAAAGAAAAAAGAAAAGGAAGCTAAAAATATTTGCAGGAAGAGGCAGTGACGGTCACACAAGTGAGAATTCAGACATCAGGAGCTTCTGGTGAAGTAGCTCTGGGCAACGACCTGAGGGCAGAGGGCCCAAGGCCAGGCAGCACTCCTGGCAGAGCTCCTCAGTGAGAAAAAGCAAGTTAAAAAAAAAAAAAAAAGGCAGCAAAAAGGCAAGTATAGATCTAACCATGCAAAAACTGACACTACAAGTCAATAAATTCAATACTTCAATCTATGGCCAACACACAGCCTGGACCCCAGACAATACCCACTTACATGATGCTCAGAAACCTGAAGGTTCCCACATGTGAGCAAAGCAGACAGGATAAGATGGCCCCCATGTAGCCACTGCAGGAGAGCAGAGGAGCTATACTGTCAGAAGAACAAAGGCATTTCACATGGAAAGAAGGGTCAGTCCATCAGAAAGACATTACAGTTATTACTATCCCTTAACAATGGAACAAAAACACCTACCACAAATATCTATGAAAGAAAAATAGACAGAACCTGAGAAATGGACAACTCAACATCAAAAGTTAGAGACTTTACTACAACACTACCAAAAAATGGGTATAAAGATAGTTGGGCATGGTAGCACA
>PVIC010025727.1:0-24743 GCA_004025085.1 Thryonomys swinderianus
TTTTTTTTAGAACTAGGGATTGAACCTAGTGCCTCACACATGCTAGCAAAGTATCTGCCATTGTGCCACAGCCCAGCGCTCTTTTTTCAATTTTATTTTGACGTAGGGTCTCACTAACTTACCTGGGATTTGAAATCCTGTGTTAGCCTCTTCAGTACCTGGAGTATACCACTATGCCCAGCTGCAAATTCATTTGGGTTTATATTTATGTTTCTACTATAGATTTTAAAAAGTTTGTTTGAACTCAGGTCTCCCGCTGATTTGCTGTGGTATTAATATTATCTTCTAAAACAATAAAAGATCTATTTAAACTCAACAATGTTATATTTTATTCTAGTACCTACCTTTGATAAAAAGAAAAAACTACCACAAATTCTAAATTAGATGTGAAAGATCTATTTTTCTGAACTTTTGGTAGAATTTGCAAGGACAACATTTCAAACAAAGTTCAAGTTTCATTTATTTACTTATTTTTAACATTTCCTCATCTTTCAGAGAAGGGCCGTGTGTTATTTTCCTGGAGCTTGAAGACAAAGGAAAGAGTAGCAGTGAAGATAGGAAGGACAGGGCAGGCAGTGAGGCTGACAGAGTCCCTGTGTGCTCAGTCCATCCCCTTCTTTGATTAACAAATATTTACTGAGTACCTTCAGTGCCTGCTTGTTTGCCATATCCGGACTTGTCACAACTTCCTAATACACGGGAAGAGACAGACAAGTTAATAGTTCATCTTAGCTTCTTCTTCCTGTATAAAATATTTTCAGGTGATAGAGGGTTAGAACATTTTTTTTGAGACAGAGTCTTGCTTTGTAATTCAGAGTGGCCCTGAACTCACCAGGCTAGCCTCGAACTCTTGGCAATCCTCCTGCCTCTGCCTCCCAAGTGCTGGGAATACAGGTGCGAGCCACCACGGGTGGCACTGTGATCAAACTTGGGGACACTGCACTTGCCAGGCAGGCACCAGAGCTAAATCCGGGGCCCAGAATTTTTGGTCTAGAGATTGGCATTGTGTTTTGTTTTGTTTTTGAGACATTTCCCCCTGTGTAGTTCCAGCTAGTCTTTTTTGTTCTGTTTTTTGAGCAGAACAAGTTTATTGCGAGAAAGAAAGCTTCTGTCTAAGAGAGACGAAAGGGGGACCGGAAAGTGGCTTGCCTGCCCGTCCCACTTTTCAGAGGGGTTCCATGTGCAAAGCCGCGAGGTGAAGTGGGTCACACTAGAGAAAACTACGAGACCCGGTAGAGAACTACAAGGTGAGCACCAGGTGGACAGCAGCGTGACCAAGCAATGAAATTGCAATCAGCCAGGGCCGGAGGGTTAGCTCAGTGGTTCCGGCGCCTGCCTCGCAAGCGCAAGGACCTGAGTTCGATCCCTGGTTATTACCACATATAATGCTGGGCCTGGAGACTCACGCCCATCAACAATCAACACCGCATACCACAGTGCCAGGCATGGTGGCTCACGCCTGTCATCCCAGCACTCGGGTGGCAGAGGCAGGAGGATTGCTGAGTTTGAGGCTTGCCTGGGCTCCATAGTGAGCTCAGGGCCAGCCTGAACTACAAAGCGAGACCCTGTCTCCAAAAAAACAAAACAAAACAAAACAAAATTGTAATCAGCCAGTCTTGGACTCACTGCAATCCTCCTGCCTCCGTCTCTCGAGGGCCGGCATCCCAGGCGTGCACCACCCTACCCAGCACTGATCTACACACTGGGACTACTGTTTTGTTATTTTGGTTCTTTGAGATAGAGTCTTGCTCTGTAGTTCACTCTGGCTCAGTCACTGTGTGGCTCAGGCTGGCCTCAAACTCAAGGTAATTCTCCCGTCTGATTCGCAAGTGCTCAGAGTGCAGTCACGGGTTACCACACCTGGCTGTTTTGTTTCTAACGTGTGTGTTTTCAGCTTTTACTATTTGCCTGCCTAATGATGTGCAAAGTATTTGTGTATTTGTCATGTAAAACTGTTTTCTTGTCCGTGAAGCAGAGGCAATACTGATGGCAACCGCACGGGTTTGTATTTAATGAGATAATGGTAATAACTCTACTTTGTGGACAGCAGACTTTATGCAGGCGCTGGTATGACACATATTTCATTTAATCCTTTTAAAAACTTTGAAGGAGGTATTCTCCTTCGTCTTCACAGGTGAGCAAACTGAGGTACAGACTGATTAAATAAATTCCCCAGGCCCACAAGGAAAACACAGGACACAGTTTCGACTCTAACCCGAACTGGTCAGAGGTTAAAACTATGTACTGAGCGACGGATCCATGATGTCTTCATAATGAAATTATAAAAACATTGTGATGCAGGGTTTGGTAATAAGTGCTCTCTCTGAAACCCCTTTTTTGATACAAGTGCTTTTAAAACTTGAAAAAAATTAAAACTTGAATTTTTCTCCGGTATGCAACATCGAACAGGTTCCTTTTTTAAACCAACCAAACAGAAAATCAGGACTATCTCTCGGAGACACAGAACCTAAAGTGAATACGTTTTCACTGCTTGCTACTTTTTTGCTTTCATTCATTTTTGTTTCTCTTTTTTCTGTTGGTAACCTTTGGAAGGAAGCTTGAAAGAGGAAAGTATTTACCAAAGGGCAACATTTAACCTGAATTGATGGTAGGACGGGTAGAGACTAGGACGCCACCTGATACAGATTAAGCTTTCCCGCGAGCCAGTCACTGTAAGCAACGGCACAGTTTCCTGAGCACTTCCTTAAACCGTGCTGCTGCTGGTGACCTATCGGATTTTTACCACAGTATTGCATAAACGAGGTCACAGAGCCTCAGAGAAGTTGAGTAATTTGCGCAAGATCACATGACTTACTGTTGACACAACCCCGTTTCAGGTCAGTCTGCTTTCGGGCTGTGCTACTTCCATGACATCCTTCAGCCCTGCTCAGGCAACGGTGGGCAAGGGATTCTCTGAGAACCTCCGCAGATAAACCCGAAAGTTGAGCCCTAATTGACTCCACCTTGATCTCCCAAACTAAATGTTGCTTTAAATCCTATTCTGGAAAATTCTCACGACTTTAAAAAAAAAAAAAGTGTTTTAGAAGTTGCTGATTGCTAAAGAAAGCCTCGACGTACTATATTTTCCCATGGAAACAAAGCCTTTGTAAACGGGGAAGAATGAAGGGTGGAAGGAGGGGAAATGAATAGGGGGAAAAGAGTTAAGATACGTTCTATCCACCGGTGTGGCGGCGCACACCGGCAACGCCAGTGCTTAGGAGGTCACTCAGGAGGACTGGGTAAGTTCAAGGCCATCCTGGGATATGTCGTGAGTTCAAGGACACCTTAAACTACATATCCAGACTCTGTCCCAATCAAACAAACAAACAAAAAAGATGTAATATATACAGGTACAAATTCCCTATGGTGAGTGTAAGCATGACGCATGGCAGACATGTACTAATTTAAAAAATACTTCCTTTTTCTAGAAGTTAGAATCTTTATGTGACTGCACGTGTCACATACTTCAGAGAAAGATCACTGGTGCTGGCTGAGGACACACATTTGTCTGACATGTTCTAGAAAATATATATCGTGGGCCAGTTGTAGCTGTGAGTAGTCCAAACTCCATTAGAAACAAGAGGTATCTAGTGAAATGTCACACAGGCTAAAGTGCGGGGTTGGTCTTGCACTTTTCTCTGTCAGATAGGAAGAAAACTGGGTGTTTTAGAATGTTTTGAATTATCTCTTACACATTGGAAAATCACACAAGAAAACAGCTTCCTCTTGAATTCTTTGATGATAGTTTTTATACCACTATTAGACTATTTTCCTTAAAGGGTGGTAACAATTTACACTTTCCTCAACAAAATAATACACTTTTGTCTCTGCCAAACTAATGAAAAATAGTATCTTACTTTTCATTTGTATATCTCCTATTTTAAGTATCTTCTTTGTATATTTAAAAATTACTTACAGATACTTTGACTCAGAAATTTGCCATAAATTCATCTAATTACAGAAGAATAAACAAACTGTTTTTTTGTTTTTTTTGAGACAGGATATCACTTTGTAGTTCAGGCTGGCCCTGAACTATGTAGTCCAGACTAGTCTCAAACTCACAGCAATCCTCCTGCCTCTGCCTCCTGAAAGCTAGGATTACAGGTGTGACTTCACCACACCTACCAGTATTGTGGTATGTGGTACTGGGGACTGAACTCTGGACCTTGTACTTCTGAGGCAGATGCCAGAACCACTGAGCTAAATCTCTGGCTCAAAAGAAGCTGATAGAAGAAAGTAGCGTGAAACAAGTTTTTAGATGGTTGAGATGCAACATGAAGGAGACAAGGTACCTGCGAAAAATGGTGAGTTATGACAAGTATTCAAGCAAGGAAGCTGAGTCATAGTCACAAATGTATTCTGAGGAGCTTTGGACAGTGGACAAGATGGACTGTAAGTGGTTAGACATTAAGGACAGATATAAATTCATTGTTGCTGTTCTGAAGTAAGGTATTGCTAGAACGAAGGAAGCTGCTGAAACCAATCAGAAAAGCATTTCAGAGGAGAATCAAAATAACTTGATGGTCCAATAAATTTCAGAACTAAGGAAAGAAAGACATCATTTAGGCAAATGAACTGAATATTTTAAAAAAAGAATAATGGTAGGGAATTTGATTTCTGACATTGCTAAACACCTACTAAGGAAAGGCTATATATACATATACATAAACACATACACATACATATTATATATAGAGAGTTGAATATATATTCATGTATATGAAATTGAATGAATGGAAGTGAATACACATTGCACGTATTCAACTTACAGCACCCATAATAGATAAAACAATCCATTTAAATATAAAAGATCAAACTAGGAAAGTAACATATAAAATAAAAACCCATTGAATTTCTCAGAAGGAGTCATATCAGAATTCAGAGTCAAATACATGCGATGCCAAAACCCACTGCTCTTTTTCCTGGTCTAAGTCTCCCAAGCTGAAAAAAAAGAATTCGTGGAGAAGAACTTCTTACGCCATGCAGGGATGCACACCGCCAGCACCGCCTGGAAGGCGCCTGGCTTACTCACTGAGCTATCATTTCATCGGCTTGGTTGATGTGTGATGATTCTCAGAGGAATCCACCGTAACTCACAGCTGTCTTTGTTTTGAACTAACTAGGGTCAGTCTCTCTTTACCAGGAAGACAAGAACAAAACAAAACAACCCCCCAAAAAGCCAAACCAAAGCACTCATCCATTTCCTCTTCTCATTTCCCTGCAACTTACTGGAGAAAAGATGTCAAATTTTACTAGAACTTTTGACACTGCAAATAGAATCATATTCAAATATTACCCAAAATGCCTAACCGGAAAGACAGTCTCTTTATTAAAAAAAATCAACTGTTAAGAATGTGGATTGTGAGTATACAGTTACCGACACCTTTTTTTTTTTTTTTTTTGAGACAGGGTCTCGCTTTGTAGTTCAGGCTGGCTCTGAGCTCACTATGTAGCCCAGGCAAGCCTCGAACTCAGCAATCCTTCTGCCTCTGCCTCCCGAGTGCTGGGATTGCAGGCGTGAGTCACCACGCCTGGCGCTGTGGTATGTGGTATTGATGGCTGGTGGGCGTGAGTCTCCACGCCCAGCATTGTATGTGGTTACCGGGGATCGAACCCAGGACCTTGAGCTTGCGAGGCAGGCACCAGAACCACTGAGCTAACCCTCCGGCCCCCGACAACTTTGAAAGAGTTGGGGGATGAAAAGTCTCATTATTTGGAACCCAGTGTTAGAATTTTATGTGTAAAACTATACTGTGATCATGGTCTGTACTGAAGAAATCCTCTATTTGTTTCACTCTTACTATTTTTTTTTTTTTTTGCTTTTTGAGACAGGGTCTCGCTTTGTAGTTCAGGCTGGCCCTGAGCTCACTATGGTGCCCAGGCAAGCCGCCACGAACTCAGCAATCCTCCTGTCCCTGCTATTTTTTTTTCTTCCAGTACCAGGGGTTGAACCCAAGGCAAGGTAGGCCCGGTGCCACTCAGCTTAATCTCCAGCCCTGTATTTCACTGTAACACTCATGACCTTGCTACCTCACCTCCGTATGTGTTACTACTTTTACTCTCAGCCATTTAGGGGATAAATATCTTCCTGGTTAGAACCAGCTACTATTTGCCTGATATACCAATTTCCTAAAGAATACAGTTGTTGTTTTTTAAGTTAACACGAAACCCCAAATACAAATATTAACAAGAATATCTGAGGGCCGGAGGGTTGGCTCAGTGGTTCCGGCGCCTGCCTCGCAAGCACAAAGTCCTGAGTTCGATCCCCGGTTACCACACATAATGCTGGGTGTGGAGACACGCCCACCAACAATCAACACCGCATACCACAATGCCGGGAGTGGTGGCTCACGCCTGTCATCCCAGCACTCGGGAGGTGGAGACAGGAGGATTGCTGAGTTCGCGGCGGCTTACCTGGGCACCATAGTGAGCTCAGGGCCAGCCTGAACTACAAAGCGAGACCCTGTCTCAAAAGCAAAAAAAAAATTAAAATAAAAAGAGCCGGGCGTGGTGGCTCATGCCTGCCATCCCAGCACTCAGCAGGCAGAGGCAGGAGGATTGCTGAGTTCTAGGCTTGCCTGGGCTACATAGTGAGCTCAGGGCCAGCCTGAACTACAAAGCGAGACCCTGTCTCAAAAAAAAAAAAAAGAAAAGAAAAAAAGAAATGTACAAGCTTCAATTTGTCAAATGTAGATCACAATAAAAAGGGAACTTAGTGCCAGGTCAGATAAGAAAATGAGAAGGAAGAGGGTAACACGATTTCCCTAATGCTCTGGAGAGCAGCCCAGGAAGAGAACAGCCTCGCTCAATTCAGCTATGAGGAGAGCTGTTCCAGTCTCTGGGCAGGTTTTGCGGAGGGAACTAAATCAATGGAATGTGCCGCTGTGGGAAGCAGTGAGTTCTTGACCACTATAAGTGACTACAGAGTGCGAGTGAATCTGAAAATATACGGAGTTAAGAGTAGGCACTTGCTTCCATTTATGGTCTCTTGTAATCAGCTGTGGTTCTCATTTTCTAAGATTCCCAAGGAGCTTGTAAATTTTTAGCATCATATAATTAGTCTATACTCTGTCATTTATTTTACCTCCAATGTATGTCTATCCACTTCTTTCCCTCTTTGGACATTCTCCTGGCCCAATGCACCATCTTTTTTTTTTTTTTTAGTTTTTTTGAAACAGGGTCTCACTTTGTAATTCAGGCTGGCCTTGAACTCACAGCAATCCTTCTGCCTCTGCCTCCTGAATGCTGGGATTACAGGCGTGAGCCACCACGCCTAGCAAGGCACCATCTTTTGAAGTGAACCAGACTACTGACTGGGCACCTAAATAAAAGGTTTCCTTTATGAAACTTGTGAACCAATTAATTTTTAAATATTATAATCAGGTAGGTAGAGTTCTTGCTTAAAATTCATTAGGGGAAGTTTTAAGAAGAATAAAGAAGAATCACATGTTCTTTAGATATGATGTAATTGTTCAGCTGGGGAAAAATAAGAACACAAACTGAACAACAAACAAGAAAACAAAGGAAAAATAAGAAAACCAACTGAATATCAAACGAGAAGACAACCAAGAAGAAAATTTATTTTCTTGGTTGGCTTATAAAGCTAACTCAGAGAAAATAGGTAACCCGCAAACAAACAAGCAAGACCAATTTAGAAATAAAATGGAGAAAGTAACATCATTATCAGCGTTCTAGATGTCTGCCCAGAGCCTCCTGTGGCCACAGGTGGGAACTTGTCAGAAGTGGCTGCATGCAGAGGCCGGGTGATGGCTGACGGGTCCACTGGTTTGTGCGGCGCTGCCCCGACGCTGGCAGCTTAGACAGAATATACAAAGGGGCAGAAAGAATTTGCTAAGGTCTCTTTTGGTTTCTCGCTTGTTCTGCCACCTTTTCAGTTTACGACTTCATCTATAAAGCGGAAAATACATCCTAGGGCTATTGGGATCATTAAATGAGATGATATAATTTTTTACAACAATTTTGCTGATTTTAGGTACTCAATAAAAGTCATTGCTATTTTCTCCATCCTTTCTACCAACGTAATAAATACCATTTTGAATATATGAAAGTAAAATAAGAATAATGCATTTATTTTATTTAGGTCCTGGATTTCTCCTATAAAATATATGTTTCTCACTGAATAATGACTAACACTTCAGGAGTGTTTACAAAGGTGGGTACTAGATATATGCTTTCCATTCACTGTATTTAATTCTTATAATCATACGAAGAAAGTATTGTTAAAAACTGATTCCACATATAAGAAAACTAGGGATCTAATTACACATCCACAGTTGAATGGTGGGACCAAGATTGGAAAACAGGTCTTTGCACTTAATTTTTTTTTTTTTTTTTTGAGACAGGGTCTCGCTTTGTAGTTCAGGCTGGCCCTGAGCTCACTATGTAGCCCAGGCAAGCCTCGAACTCACAGCAATCCGCCTGTCTCTGCCTCCCGAGTGCTGGGATGACAGGCGTGAGCCACCACGCCCGGCTGCACTTAATTTTTGTACTACTGAGCACTTAACGTTCAAATACCCCGTTTTAACCCTTCTCAGGAGTGGCCTCAGGGGTGTTTTTTTTTTTCCCCTCGTGCTTCCAAGGTAGGTATGGAACAACTTGAGCAAATCCCCTCGCCTGAGGCTTTTACTGTTAAACTCAGAACAAGCTATACACATTTGCATTCAGAGCAAACATGGTCTAGGGCTTTCTCAAACATCTCATGGTGACCATCCTGTTCCCACTTCCACAGGGCGAAGTCTTCGGAAAAAGCAACATGTGCAGCAGTGCCAGGAATCAGGTCCTTTGAAGTATACAGCCCATGAAATCAATCTGCCTGGGCTGTGGCCTATCTGACAGCGCTGAGTCTAGCCAGCAAGGGGGCCAGAGCTCAGATGTAATCAGTTCCTGAGCAGATCCAATGACACCATCTCTACCATCTTCAGCCTCTCATACCCTTCCAATCTCATTTCACCACAAACAACCTGTTTGAGGGGGAGGCATCACATTTCTCCCAAGTTACACAGGGATTTCCCCTAACCTCCTGCATCAATTACTTGGCATGGGTAGCCACGCTTATTTCATAAATGACAGTGATGATTAATGACACTGCCAGAAGTTTTGGCAGCCAAATCAGCCAGGGTTCAAAGTCCCAACTTTGCAATATTGTTGTGCAAATTGTATAATTTTTTTTGAGATAGAGTCAATGTCCAGGACGTACTTGAACTCCAGGGCTCAGGTGGCCCCCCTTCTATCACTTTTTACCCAGCAAGTTTATGCCATATATTCAGTGCTTGAAACGTTCATCATTTTGATCAGTGAACTTTCGATCTCTTTGTACTTTAATAAGAATGAACAACTTGCTTTCTTTTCCATCACAAGCCTAATGGAAGTACAGTCTTGGTCTTATGTACGAAAAAGAAACCACTTTTGGAGATTAGATGAGCATTCAAAGAGCTGCTCTTTAATTAGACAAGAGAAAGAAATAAAAGGAATAAGGATAGGAAAGGAAGAAGTTGAATTATCATTACTTATGGATAATATCATACTCTACATAGAAGACCCCAAAACTCCACCAAAACCCTTCTAGATTTAATAATCAAATTCAGTAGCATAGCTGGAGACAAAGTCAACACTCAGAAATCAATACCTATCTTGTACAACAAACTCACTGAGAGAAATAAAGGAAAGCATACCTTTTACAATAGCACTAAAAAAAATGAAATACTTAGGAATCAATCTAATGAAGGAAGTTAAAAACCTCTACATTGAAAACTACAGAACTCTGAAAAAAAGAGGTTAAAGAGGATATCAGAGACTGGAAAGATATTCCTTGTTCTAAGACAGGAAGAACTAATATAGTGAAACAGCCATACTTCCAAAAGTGTTATACCAATTTAATGCAAGCCTGATCAAAATTTCAATAGCATGTCTTACAGAGTTAGAAAAAACAATCAACTTTCCTGGCTCAGCCTCCTTAGTACTGGGATTACAGGCCTGTGCCACCACACCTGGCTGTGTTTAACTTTTTGTGGAAAGGCCCACTTCTTTTTACTTGATCCTATTGGAGGTAGATGTACATGGTGATAATGAAGAAAACCAGCCTTTTCTTAGTTATATAATGCCTATATTTTCAGCTTTGTTTTGGAAATGTTCAAACAAGGTTTGCTAGTTATAGTTACCTGCTGGTAACTACCTCAGATGGAGACTTATAGAAATAAAAGCTCTCTCTTATCACATGCATTCTGTGTGTCAAGGAGAGTGCTAGGCACCTTTGGCACATGAGCTCTAATCTCCAGGCCAGCACTGCCTAGCAGAAGATCATCCCCTTATTACAGATGCATAAGTGGAAGTCTAAAAGGTTGAAGAATTTGTTCAGTGCCACACAACTTCCGGTGGTGGGATCTGAATTTTTTTTTTTTTTTTTTTGCTTTTTGGAGACAGGGTCTCACTTTGTAGTTCAGGCTGGCCCTGAGCTCACTATGGAGCCCAGGCAAGCCGCCTCGAACTCAGCAATCCTCCTGTCTCTGCCTCCCGAGTGCTGGGATGACAGGCGTGAGCCACCACGCCCGGCACGGGATCTGAATTTTTGCACGTTTGACCCCAGAGAAAATCCTGCTGTTAAACCATGCAGCCCTTGCAAGAATTTTCCATGCTACTGCTATCAGCTGTGTTGTTGAGCTCTTCCTCAAATGACCAGCAAGCTTTTGTTGTAGGGTTTTATGTTTTGTTTTGTTTACAGTAAGAAGCACAGTATTTATGAGGATTTTGATTGGCAAGTGAGTAAGAAATGGATGGGGGAATCTAAAATTGTACGTAATGCGGGTGGCTCAGAAAGTCCAAAGGGAGTACTGCATGGGAGTCTCAGGAAGGAGACACAACCCTAGAATTCACTTGGACCCAGAAGACACCTAGCGTAGCAAAGGCAACTGTGGCCACCAAAGGCCAGGGAGGAACAGACGAGACGCGCGTGTTTAAATACCACGTCGTTTCCCCGCTGTGAGAAAGAGAAAGTGGAAATAAAGACTAAAATGTACAACAGACCTCGGGAGACGGGAAGAAAACGTTCACATGAGAAGGGAAAGCGGGGCAGGGAGGAAGAAAGGACGAGAGAGGGAAAGAGAAAATCAAAGGAAAAATGGAAACAGCTTTTGTACATGGAGAAGATGAGAAAAAAAGAACATATGTACTGGTACAACTTCCCTATGATAAATATTATTATCGTGTATATCTAAAAGGTACCAATAAATGTTTTTCTTAAAAAAAAAAGAAAAAAGAAAGAAGAGTAGACAAGCAGATTCTCTGGCTAGACGGTAGTAGGTCTACAAGATTCACAGGAAGGTAAAGGCCAGGTAGTTAGAAAACTTTGTCATGTACGTGGCAGTGTCTTCCTTTAACCAGTTTGGCTTTGATAACTTTATAATTCTCATACAACTTTTGGAATTATTTAGATTATTTTATATGTCATTCACTTCCACTGTAAGTCAGTCTTTTCTGTGTTCTGTTGTTTTGTTCATCCTTCTTTATCCAGATAAAATTTAATGGATAAGAACACTGGCCTCACGCACTTGCAAGTGAGTTTCTGAATGGCAAGAGGTGAAAAAAGGAATTGGGAACAACTCCAACTCCATCTAGGAAGCCAGAGGTATTTTACTCATGTGAGATGAACTTAGGGACAGGCTTTAATTTCTTTATCTGTAGAATCACATAATTTGTACTTCAAAAACTTAGATGTACACAATACTGGCAAAGCACATATAGCTGATATTTTGGTTGAGGTGCATATCAGTGTACCTAAAAACAACGTGGACACCATTTCTACTCATAAGAGTACAGCTGAATACAACTATTAGTGATCAGGAGGCATGGTGTGGTTTGTTTGAAGCATATCAAACAATTTGAAGCACTAGCAATATAGAGTACACACTGTAAATAAGTGGAAGTAGGCTTCTAGCTTATCTACATGTTTCCAGGTCTGAGTTCTTAACCTGGGGCATGTGATAGTTCATAAAGGAGCTTCAAATATTAAAAAACAATGGGTTTTGCACTAATACAGATGTGAGGGTTGGTAGGATAAGGAGAAGGTTTTAGCCATTTCCTTCTGTTTGCAGCAGGGGAGGTGACATCATGGATGGGTCCATAGCTTTAAAAAAACTTAAGAAAAAGGGGTCCATGGACTCAAAACATTAATAAATACTTTTATAATGTATGTTGCTCGGTAATGCCACCCTCTGCCTGGCAACTCAAGGCCCTCAGTTTGATTCCCAGTATGGGGTGGGGTGGGGTGAGGTGGGGTGGAAGTTGGGGGAGAACAAAAATCTTTTAAAGAGCATGAAAAAAACCCAAACCCCTATTTAGGCAACAAAATTCTAGCAAACACTTTGTAGAAGCACCTGTTAGCTTTGCCCTCGTTATAAGGACATTAAAAACAAATATTCTGAATAATTATATGGTGACTTATAGCATGGAATATTATTTTACTATCAAATAAACTTGCTGTTGGAATATGTTTCTCAGGGTGAGAGCAGGAAGCATGGCATGATTTTTCAGCACCATAAGGATTCTTAAGTAGTGCAAGTTAAATGCCAACAGTTCTGGCACATAAAAGGCACTGGATGAATAGGGGCTAATAAAACTAACAATAACAAAAATAAAACCAGCAGATAAGAACTTCAGATTCATAGGCAGTGACAATAGAAGGAGCACTGGCAAGTTTTTTTTTTTTTTTGAGACAGGGTCTCGCTTTGTAGTCCAGGCTGGCCCTGAGCTCACTATGTAGCCCAGGCAAACCTCAAACTCAGCAATCCTCCTGCCTCTGCCTCCCGAGTGCTGGGATCACAGGCGTGAGCCACCACACTCACTCGGCACTGTTATGTGGTATCGATTGCTGGTGGGCATGATCACTATGCGCAGCACTGTATGTGGTTACTGGAGACTGAACTCAGGACCTTGAGCTTGCGAGGCAGGCGCCAGAACCACTGAGCTACATCTCCGGCCCAACACTGGCAAGTTATTACAAGTTCCATGAACTTCATAAAATGTGAGAACTATGAGTATATTCAGTCAAATGAAAGTGAAAACACTAAGGGTCAGAGAGTTACATTTACTTAAACCCAACTTAGATCAGACTTGACTTTTCTATGCAGCTTCTGAGATCATGTAATACTTGCTGGAATTTGGTTCATGTTATTTACAAATACTTGCTCTTCATTTGAAACTGGAGGATAAAATCTTAGAAAAGAAATACACAGGCCTGGGGATTAGCTCTGTAGTTCCAGAGCCTGCCTCACAAGCACAAGGTCCTGAGTTCCATCCCTGGTACAAAAAAAGCATGTGTGGGGGGATTTAGCTCAGTGGTACAGCGCCTGCCTGCCAAGTGCAATCAAGGTCCTGAGCTCAATCCCGATACCAGCATAAAAGAAAAAGAAAAAGATAAAAGTAAAACACATATACAATGGTTTTTTTACCCATAGTTCCAGAACACTGAAATGGACCTTAAAATACACTTAGCTGAACCTTCCCATTTACAGATGATGAAATTGGAATTTAGAAAGAACAAGTGACTTTACAAGTCACTGCAGAATCAGTACTAGCAATCCTAGATCTAAACTTGTAGATAAAGATAGATCCCTTTTTATATGAAGACTTTCCTTCTTGGGCACTCATCGCTTTGTTTAGTGCTGTTTGAGAATTTAGAATGCTTGTATCTCCCACTGCGTATTCTTCAGGGCACTCTCAGTCAGCCCTCCATCTCCTTCCCAAACCCTGACTCTCATCTTCTAATCCGATACACACTCCTTTCCCTCTTCTGACTCCCCATTCTTTTCAACAGTTTAAACTACAAAGTTGCTGATGACTAATAATGGTGTAATTATTAACCCTTTCTGAGTACATATTTCTGCAAAAGCTTATTAGGAAAGGCGCTGTCTTAACGCAAAGATATCTTTCTAATAAGAAATAAATGTAATGGAACATTCAAACATTCCTTCCTGAAAAAAATTATTTTTAACTATAAAAATCACAAATAGCACAAGTTAATTTTTGGGGGTCATGGAAATGTTCTGGATCTTCATTGTGCTTGTTACATGTCAAAATTTACAGAAGTATACAACCAAAAGGGTGTAACTTAACTTTTTAAATTAAAAATTAACTTAAGGGCCGGAGGATTAGCTCAGTGGTTCGGGCGCCACAAGTTAAAAAAAAAATTAACTTAAAAAAAAAGAAATCCAATTTTCCTTTTCACACTTCATTTGAAAAAAATTAACTAAAAATGTTTTTTAAGTGGGGCTAGGGATGCAGCTCAGTGGTGGTGCTGCCACCTGCCTGGCAAGTGCCTTTTAAGTTCAATGCCAGCTTCTGGAAAAAAAAAAAATAAGAGTGAAAAAGTAATACCATAACTTAGTTTTACTGTATGGGAACCACCATGAATGATGTACTAATGTTTCTTTCTCTCTCGCTGTTTTTATTTTTTTTTTGTACCAATGTTTCTAATGGTAGAAATTTAATCACTGAGGCCGATTGATTAGGAAGATATTTTAGAAATTATTTTTTAGCTCTCTTAAACCAGGAAATTACTTATTCTTAAGATTAGTGTTGTCATTGGTTAGGGCAAATAAAAATGGGAAAATTAGAAGTGAGAACTAAAGATAAAGATGGAGAATTAAATAGAGCCCAAAACTCTAAAATAAAAACTGGATTGGATAATCAAAGGGTGACTGATTCAAGGGTTTTACTCTAGAGCTGTGAGGAAAACTATTGTTTGATAGCTTACGTGGAATCAACACTCCTCCCTTCTTATCCTGGCATGCCATTTAATTTCTGCATAGTTCTGACTCCATGATTTTATGTATTACTCACGCGAACACATCCATTTGGCTCATTTGTGATTGCCAAATGTAAAATTAATAATCCTGGCATTATATTACTACTTCCATATTTATATTATTCTGCCACATTTTTGGCTTGCAGATCTATTTTTCTACTTCTTCCCAAAGACTGTCAAACTCTCAAGCACGGCTGTGTTTATCATGGTTTCTCCAGAATCCACCTAGTGTATTATCTGACACCTAGTGGCATCCGAAGATTATTTGTTGAGGAAACAAAAATCTCTATTTGAAGCACAAAAGGAAATGTGAACATAAATACAGTATAGCTCCTATTTTCAAAGGACCTTCAAACTAAGTAGAAAGTATGCTAAGCCCTTGGGATCCACATGGGAAGCACTATTTTTCATTATTACTAGCACTGTCTCAGTGATTTTTTGCATAAATTGATTTCTTTCTTTCTAAATAAGTTATGTGACAACATAGTGATTTGAGGTACAAAAGACAAGCAAACAAGCAAAACTCTATTAGCGGTAAATTACTAACACAAACCCAAACTGCTCTCGTTAGAGGACAGAGTAAAAAAGAAAAAAAATGTGGATTACACTGCAAAGTAAATTATTGCAACGTAAACTACATTTAAACTATTTTAAAACTTTAAAAAATACTGTACATTTTAAATTAAAAAGCTTTAAAATGTGTTTTAAATATCCCAGGACTTTATCACCTGGTTTTAGTTTCACAATGATTGGAGAATGTGCAAAAAGACGTGTAGTCTTGGCTAAATAATCATTTTCCTTTTTCCTTTTTTTTTTTTTGAGACAGGGTCTTGCTTTGTAGTTCAGGCTGGCCCTGAGCTCACTATGTAGTCCAGGCAAGCCTCCAACTCAGCAATCCTCCTGTCTCTGCCTCCCGAGTGCTGGGATGACAGGCGTGAGCCACCATGCCTGGCACTGTGGTATGTGGTATTGATTGCTGGTGAGCGTGAGTCACCACGCCCAGCATTGTATGTGGTTCCTGGGGACTGAACTCAGGACCTTGTGCTTGCGAGGAAGGCGCCGGAACCACTGAGCTAAATCTGTGGCCCAGCTTTAATTTTAAAATTAAGGAAATTCCTACCCTAATGTAATGAAAACCATAGCTAAATACAATACAATACAATACAATACAATACTATGGCAAGACTTTGCAGTTGAGAAAACAAAATGTCTCTTCATTCACTTTTTGAATGCCTACTTCTAGATGAGTAATTTTCAATTTCTATATTAGTAGGTTGTGAAAAGTGAAATATTTGAGCAGTGTGCAGGCTAACAGATCTGAAGTATGCAAGATAAACTAGTTTGTTGGGCATTTTTCTAATCTTTTGATACATTAAATACAAGAAAAAGATAAACCCTCAGAGGATTTCACAGTAGTGGATCATTTGAGAATGCAAGAACAACTCTTTGTGATACCATTTGGGTGTTGAGAACCACACTACATAATTTTGGGGGGGAGAAAATCATTGTATAATTAAATTGTGCTTAGTACTCATCTGAGGCCTCGTGTGTTGTCCTGTGAGCTGGCTATAGTACGCAGAAACATAATATGCCTACAGTCAGATGAAGCCTCAGTGGTCCCGTGATGTTCCAGGGCAAGATTACACCCAGGGAAAAGACATCCTGGTTCCTTGAAAACTGAGTAATAATAAGAAAAAAAATAGGCTTCACCTGGAGAAAAGGATAAACTCATTAACCTGTTCTTGCTTCCCATCTGTTCTACGGATGCTTTGCCCATCCCACCGTCCTCATCAACATGAGCTCGCCTCTGCCCTGCCACCTGGCGCTCCCCCCAACAGTGGCTGGGCTGGAGTCCTTTGTTCCTGCCCGCTCTGGTGCTGAGCTCTCATTCCCTCATGGACTTCCAAAACATGGCTCTATCTTTCCTCCGTCCTGTGCTGTGTCCCTCTAGGCAGATAGGAGACGGATTTGCCTTCCATACTTGGTGTAAAGTAACACCCTCATTCATCTCTTGAGCAAAGAGAACATTTAATCCCTACTGTAATAGTCCACTTTTCATATTGCTCTTTGCTGAACTGATGGACTGTGGTAGCAGGGATTGAACTTGGACCCTTGTGATTCCATGGTAGGTGTGGTACCACTTGAACCAAATCCCCAGCTGCATTTTTCTCCCACTGAATTAAATGCCCTTTAAAATCGTTGGCCGGAGGGTTAGCTCAGTGGTTCTGGCACCTGCCTCGCAAGCGCAAGGTCCTGAGTTCAACCCCCGGTAACCACATACAACGCTGGGCATGGAGACTCACGCCTGTCATCCCAGCACTCGGGAGGCAGAGACAGGAGGATTGCTGAGTTCCAGGCTTGCCTGGGCTACATAGTGAGCTCAGGGCCAGCCTGAACTACAAAGCGAGACCCTGTCTCAAACAAACAAACAAAACCCCAAACTGTTGGCCAGGCATGGTGGCACATGCCTGTAACCCCAGTGCTCGGGAGGCTGTGGCACAGTATCCCTGTGAATGTCCAGGTAGTCTGGGCTACGCAGCAGTATCCCCCAACCCCCCACTCAGAGATCATTTTTACTTTTTTCTTTTTTTTAAGAGAGGGTCTCACTCTGTAGTTCAGGCTGGTCCTGAGCTCACTATGCAGCCCAAGCCAGCCTTGAGTTCAGCAATTGTCCTGCCTCTGCCTCCAGAGCATGGGGATGACAGGTGTGAGCCACCACGGCCTGCAGTGTGTGTGGTACTGATCGCCAGTGGGTGTGAGTCACCAGGCCCGGTATTGTTGTATGTGGTTACTGGGGGAATCCAATTCAGGACCTTGAGTTTGCTAGGGAGGTGCCGGAACCACTGAGCTAAAACTCCAGCCCCTACTTTTGCTTCTTTTGAGATGGGATCTTACCATGTAGTCAATGCTGGCTTTCAACTTACGACCCTCTTGCTTCAGTTTCCAACTTTCCAGGCTTACAGATAAGTAGCAGTATGCCCAGCTCAAACTTCTAAAGTGTGTTGTGGTTTTCGCTATGAGAAAAATGAAAAAGTCCTTAAACGTATTTTATGGTATAAATACTTTCAATGCTGGGCCTGGGACACTGCATTGGAAAAATTTTTTTTTTTTGAGACAGGGTCTCGCTTTGTAGCTCAGGCTGGCCCTGAGCTCACTATGGAGCCCAGGCAAGCCTGGAACCCAGCAATCCTCCTGTCTCTGCCTCCCGAGGGCTGGGATGACAGGCGTGAGCCACCACGCCTGGCTGCATTGGAAAATTTTAATCAGTGTTTAAAACATTGACAAGTTATCTACTTTGGTGCTGTGAAGTAAAATTAGGGATTTGATTAAAGAATCACCTGATGAGCTTATTAAAAATGCAGATTCCAGGGCCAGGGATTTAGCTCAGTGGTTCTGCTGTCTGCTTGGCAAGCACAAGGTCCTGAGTTCAGTCCCTGGTACCACACACCACAATGCCGGGTGTGGTGGCTCAAACCTGTAACCTCAGCACTCAGGAGGCAGAGGCAGGAGGAGTGCTGAGTTCGAGGCTAGCCTGAGCTGCACAGAGTTGAGGGCCAAATTGAACTACAAAACAAGACCCTGTCTCAAAAAACCAAAAAGGGCCGGAGGGTTAGCTCAGTGGTTCCAGCGCCTGCCTCGCAAATGCAAGGTTCTGAGTTCGATCCCCAGTAACCACATACAATGCTGGATGTGGAGACTTACGCCCACCAGCCAGTAATACCACACACCACAGTGCCAGGCATGGTGGCTCACGCCTGTAATCCCAGCACTGGGGAGGCAGAGGCAGGAGGATTGCTGAGTTCGAGGCTTGCCTGGGCTGCATAGTGAGCTCAGAGCCAGCCTGAACTACAAAGCGAGACCCTGTCTCAAAAAAACACAAAAAAAGAAATACAGATTCCTAGATCTCACTCAGGTTTAAGTAACACATCATCAAAATAAGCTTTTAAACTATATATCCTGGAGACTCCAAAAGCTGGGAGCTTGCTATAGATTAAAAACTGTACTTGGTGCAGTTAAGGAAATTGACTCAGGATCATTCTTTTTTTGCTTTTTTTTGAGACAGGGTCTCGCTTTGTAGTTCAGGCTGGCCCTGAGCTCACTATGGAGCCCAGGCAAGCCGCCGCGAACTCAGCAATCCTCATGTCTCTGCTTCCCAAGTGCTGGGATGACAGGCGTGAACCACCAGGTCCGGCATTGTGGTATGCGGTGTTGATTGTTGGTGGGCGTGTCTCCACACCCAGCATTCTATATGGTTACCGGGGATCGAACTGAGGACCTTGTGCTTGTGAGGCAGGTGCCGGAACCACTAAGCTAACCCTCCGGCCCAGGATCATTTTTCTAAATTGATACATTTCTAACAATCACAGCAGAATTGAGATCTCAGGCCTCACTCTGAAGCAGTTCTACTCATTTGCACCTTTGATACTCTTATAGATCTAATATTCCTCAAGTGGGCCAATGAGCCTGACCTCACTTTAGGCACGTGCAGGTTAAATCCTTAAAATGGTTGTATTTATACTACTCAGAGAATATTTTCCTTATCTCAATCTTTAAACTGCCAGAGATAAAAAGAGCTCTCAACTATACATGTTTATATATACATATAATATCTACACAGCACATAAAGTATCATTTACTGAGTGTGGTATTTGGTAAGTAGTTAAAACTGAGGGGGCACTCATAACAACTCTAACAAACATCTTTATAATAAAAGATTTTCATACATACACCTGCAGTGAATCCTTGTTTTTCTCTCAAAAAGTGATCTCACGTGACAGACCCTTGTTTCTTACAGGCACCTAGTGAACAAAGCTTACACTTAACACACGTAACAGAGGCACAGGGTTTTCTTGCTCCCCGTCAGCAGCGACTGGCTAGTGTCATTTCAAATCAGGCAGACCGGTTGTGCTGCCTCAGGCCCTATGCTAGTGATGAACTGCTCAGAGCTTTCAGTAGTAACATCTGGTTGTGGCATGGTGTCCCAGATTTGCCAGTACTACATTATATATACTACCTTTGAGTACAGATTTTCTTAATTCTTAGGAAAAAGCAATGGAGTTATTCTAAGAATCTCAGAATGAATATGCTTATACTACAGTACTGATCAAACATATCTTCCTATTTCTAAAGCATTTGATGACTAAACCTCACAAACCACATGATCTTAAGTAAAACGATCTACTTGCAGTTCTATTTTGACCTCAACTAGCACACACTTTAGTAATATGTCCCCAACCTGCTATGTGAGCAATGATTTTCCAGGTATCTGTAAACTTTTGTACTTGTGTGGCACCAGGGATTGAATCTGGGCCCTTGTGCTTCAAATGGAAGCAAAGTACCACTTCAGCTGCATCCCCACCCCTCGTGTACTTCAACTAAAAATTTAGGATTACCTCGAGCTACACTATATGAGTCTTTGAGTTTCTTTTTTTTTTTGAGACAGGGTCTCGCTTTGTAGTTCAGGCTGGCCCTGAGCTCACTATGGGGCCCAGGCTAGCCTCAAACTCAGCAATCCTCCTGTCTCTGCCTCCCGAGTGCTGGGATGACAGGCGTGAGCCACCAGGTCCGGCATTGTGGTATGCGGTGTTGTTGGTGGGCGTGCCTCCACGCCCCGCATTATATGTGGTTACCAGGGATCGAACTCAGGACCTTGCGCTTGCAAGACAGGCGCCGGAACCATTGAG
Source organism: Thryonomys swinderianus (assembly GCA_004025085.1). NCBI lineage: Eukaryota > Metazoa > Chordata > Mammalia > Rodentia > Thryonomyidae > Thryonomys > Thryonomys swinderianus. Next base: position 20,503 of record PVIC010025727.1, read on the forward strand.
CTAACCCTCCGGCCCAGTCTTTGAGTTTCTATGTAAGTCCAAATCTATGTAGTTTCTCTCTTACATTGAAGTACTGAGTATGCTTTATAGCAATTGGTAACTAATTACCAGAAGTAACTTAGCAATAAGGGGGGTATCAAATAGCTTACAATCTGGGTGTAGTGGCTCCATGGCAACACATGGTTGTTTTCACATTTCTCTTCCTCCAAACACTGAAGAGGTAGACTGGTACTCAGTCTCACATTATGGTTTACCTCTAGGTCCTCCTAAAGCCTCACGGTGCCAAGGGAATGAATGGGTAATGTGCAGGATTCTCATCAGACTACTCCACTGAGTTCCCGGCCGAAGGTGATGTTGGGAGGTGAAGCCTGGTTGGTGGAGGTGGATCGCTCGACGCATTACCTGGAACAGTGTCTCTCCCTCCTCCCTAGATCACGGCTTCCTCTCTGCTACACCACGGGCCATTTTCCCCCCTTATATGCAGTCCTGCTTTGGTGCCAACTCATGATTAAATGCTCTACAAACTGTGATCCAAAATAAACCTCTCCTCCTTTAACCTGGGCTTCTGGGATGAGAAAGTAAACAAGACACACATTTTTCAGGAATATGTAGTAGCTTGGACACAAAGTTGGGATTTAGTTTTTTAAATATAGGGGTCATCCTAAATGGACGAACCTTCTACTACTTCTTGTATCTCAGAATGTGTTAAAATTGGCATTTTTTTTTTTTTTGAGACAGGGTCTCGCTTTGTAGTTCAGGCTGGCTCTGAGTTCACTACGTAGCCTAGGCAAGCCGCCGCGAACTCAGCAATCCTCCTGTCTCTGCCCCCCCCCGAGTGCTGGGAAGACAGGCGCGAGCCACCACGCCTGGCACTGTGGTATGTGGTGCTGATTGCTGGTTGACTGTTGGTGGGCGTGAGTCACCGCGCCCAGCATTGTATGTGGTTACCAGGATTGAACTCAGGACCTTGCGCTTGTGAGGCAGGTGCCGGAACCACTGAGCTAAATCTCCGGCCCAGTTTTTTTTTTTTTTTCTTTCTTGGGAATACATAAGGTTGCTCCTTCTGGTGCTTACCTCATGAGAATGACACGTGAACATAACAGGTTAGTGTGAGAATTTGAACATACTGAATTTACATAATAATCAGTTCTTTCTTTGACACATTAAAAAGTTATCTTGAATGCTTTTGTCTTTGCTTCTACTGACTTCTTTCCATTTACTCTGCCAGTTGTATCTATGACAGAAAGGTCATTATGTGATGAGAATGACTCTAGAAAATCATACTCTGTAAATGTTACAACTGGATCATCTACTTTCCATAGAGGGTTTTGTTGCTCCCGGTCACTTCTCTGCTCGTGCATTTTCACAATCATTCATTCCTCATGATTAACATCTGATGGCTGATGCCGATGTCCATGGCTGGGAAGGGTCAGCAAGACCTGTTTAAGCCAAACCTTCTAGTTCAACCTAATGCCAAACTGCTTGAAAAATGATTGTGAGATCTGTTAGGTGTGGCTTGCATTAAAGACACAGTTGGGAAGAGCAAATACCACCTTTAAGGAACCACGTTGATTTCTTAAGAGGCTCTCAGTCATGCTGTTTTTTCTCCTTCCATTCAGCAGAATAATAAAACACTAGTTTTCAAGTACAAATTTGGTTAAGTAGGCAACCTGAAAAACGCGAACTATGAGAAAGTAATCAAGTGAAAATTCTGTAGACAAAGTTAAGAAGCACTTGAGATCTCTCTTCTCTCCTTTTGGCTGATTTTCAAACCAGGGTAGAATTTTAGATGTCTTTAGATTCCCAGGCAAGTGATTACCCTCCCCTGAAGTGGAATGGGACTTCTGGCTTCTAAGCAAGTTTCACACTTCTCGTTTTAAACTTCAGTCCTGTCCTCCCTAACAGTCTTCTTTAACAAACTTATGAAAAGTTACCTGTATTTACTATCTCTTTCCTCATTCCTATTTATTCATTCTTCACAGCTGAAAGTCAATACTTCTTACCACTGTTGCTACAGGATACCTAGGGGGAAAATCTAGCAAGTCAAAAGGCAAGAAAAACTGCTCATAACCACCCCAAGAGCAGCAAAGGACAGCAAGAAACAAACAAAAGGCAAAACAATTTCAGGACACAAACATGACTGACCACTGCAAGTGGAAGTCCTAAGACAAATTCAAGAGACATAATACCCAACACTAAAGAGAGAAGAGAAAGTTGATATGAAGACTTGGCTTTAAACTGTTCAGAATCAAGTGTAAAAAGAATTCATCTGTTGAGATGTATCAAGTAGTATTCCAGCAAAGTAGTATGTAAGTAGTAAGTAGCCATTTATACTACATATGGTGTATGAAACTAGTTTCAGTGCTGCAATCATGTGCTGTCAATATTACTGCAGTACATCACTTCTAGGCAAATCCAAAATCCTTCAAATGTTTTCAGTATGTTTACATATTGCTTCCCTATCTATTATATATTTTCTTTTATGAGACAGGGTTTTGCTTTGTAATTCAGCTAGCCCTGAGCTCACCAGGCTAAACTTGAACTCATAGCAATCCTTTTCTCTGCCTCCCAAGTACTAAGATTACAGGAGTGAGCCACCATGCCCCACATTATGGTGTGTGGTACTGACTGCTGGGATTACAGGTACGAGCCAATACAGCTGCCATTGTGTACGTGGCCCTGGGATCAAACTCAGGACCTGTGCGTGTGAGATAGATGCCAGAACCACTGGGCTAAATCCCTGCCCTCTCCTAATTATTTTTGTGAGGTACAGATCTGCTGATTTTTACATTTTAAGTGGGTAAATTTTATCTCACTAGTTTTCCAGTACTGGGGGGTTGAATGTAAAGACTTGCATATAAAAGGTTAACTGCAATATCCCTGAACTATACTCCAGCCCTATTTTCTTTTTTTTTGAGACAGGGTCTCGCTTTGTAGTTCAGGGTGGCCCTGAGCTATGTAGGCCATACAAGCCTCAAACTCAGCAATCCTCCTGTCTCTGCCTCCCGAGTGCTGGGATCACAGGTGTGAGCCACCACGCCCAGCATTGTATGTGGTTACCTGGGAATTGAACCCAGGATCCTGAGCTTGTGAGGGACGCGCTGGAACCACTGAGCTAAATCTCAGGCCCAGCCTTATTTTCTTAAAGCTACAATTCAAGGGATTCATTTTGTATCAAATTCACACAGGTAACAACCTCAAGGGTTCTTTACCAGTATTTATAAATAGGTACCATTCACACAATTACTTACAACTTGGCAACTGTATTTTAATTTTCTTAAATGGTTATACTCACATATTCATATTGAACTTACCTGCATATACTTTTGCAAAATGTTTTCTAGTGTTCCGGTTCAAGGTACAGGGATGTAACTCAGTGGCAAAGTGCCTACCTGGTAAGCACAAGGCCCTGAATTAGATTCCAGGCATCAAAAAGAAAAAAAAAAGTGGGTCAGGGATTTAGCTCAAGTGGTACCCCCCTACCCTGGAAGCATAAAGGCCCAAGTTTGATACCCGTTACAAGAAAAAAAAAAAAAGCTATGGTTCAAATATTATATCCCCAAAGCTTCCTGTGTCGAAGCTTTGATCCTCAGTGCTGCAGTGTTTGCAGGTGAGTTTGGGGCTAACGAGATCGGGATCAGTGGCTGCATCTCCTCATGGGCTCCTCACTGAACAGACCACAGGGAGTGAAGACGGGAGGCGAAGCCTAACTGATGTAGGTCTCTGGGGCGTGCCCTAGAAAGGTCCGTTTGGTCCCTAGCCTCTTGTCTTCCTAGTAGGCCAGCGAGCACTTCTGCTCCGGCACGGTGCTCTGCCTTACCACAGGCCCAGAAACAATGAGCCAAGTGATCACGTACCGAAATCGCTAAAGACATGAGCAAGATAGTCTTCCCTCTTTCAGCTCAGACTTTACATCACAGGACCGACCAGCTTAACACACTAAGTAAAATCATAGGTTAAACAGCCTAGTTTCCTAGTTCATCATTAACTACATGTATTTAGATTTTAAGTCTTTACTTTGTGACATTTATCTTTAGTGGCATTAAATGCACCAGCTTCAAGTATGCCAAAACATTACAAGCCTATCAGTTGGGTCATGAGCCAAGACTAGAAAACACATTATTCCTTTGATATTCTTAAAGTAAAAATGCCTAAAACGTAAGGCATTATAATTGTCCTATTCAGAATAAATTAACAATTTTCCTAGAAAAACCCCAATTGCCAAATCCAAATGTGATGCT
>PVIC010025728.1:0-25064 GCA_004025085.1 Thryonomys swinderianus
CCACAACTTCCCTTAGAAAACTGAACTCAGTGCTTTTGCTGATAAGTGTTAGCAGAAAATGTTCCATTTTCAAACTAATGCACAAAGTGAAATTTGTTTCTAATTTGAAAAATTAAAGGCAGCTAATATTTTAAATCATCATGTAATTTCTGACAAACCTATTAGTTTGTGTGACTACAAAAATATAGTATACATGTTTTACAGAAATGTATTATATTCTTGAAACTAAATATGGATTCCCCTTTCAGTGAAGTCACTTCAGATTTAGCCTCAGCTAGTTTAAACTTGTTTTCCAAGAGAAAAAAAAACCCTTGTGTACAACTTTTTAGCAAGAGAGGTAGTTCAGCAGCTCAGAGGTGTTGGGCTAACATTCGGGCTCTTCCTGTGCCCATCACCTTATCATCCTTTCAATAATGTGATGTAAGCGATGAAACCGCAGAGTTAGGATGACCTCAGTTCCATTCAACAAATTAAACCTGCAGACACAGAGCAGCAGCTGGGCCTCCTGCATCACTGTGACACTTGGTTATTCACTATATTCACTAACTACAGTAGTGAGCACTGGCCACAGTACAGAACTGCACACGTTCTAGCTGTATGTTTAAGACCTTGTTTTGAAAATATTACCACCCTTTGGTGGGACACAAGTACTCAACAATACCATTAAACTGACATTTGAAAATATAAAAGGAAAACTTAATGAAATCAGGAGGGTTTTGGGTTCTCCAAGGCCTGCGTTTGGTGAGTCTGAAGATAGCAGACCCTGACGTGAATCTTGGCAAAATCTCAAAGTGTTGTTTGTAGTCACTCACTGTATTATCTTGTACCTGCTCAGCCTCTTAAAAAATTTTCCTTCCTGATAATTATCATTTGGAAATACTGATTATATTTAAAATTGGAATTGTGGTAAACAACATCTGTATTTTTACTTCTATTTCCTGATTGTCTCATAAGTACTTGCCCAAAAATTCATATATAAAAGGGTTACTGCTTTGGAAATATCATAGCCAAGGGCAAGGTTTTCAGATTTGGTCTTACTTCATAAGTTCGGAATTTAGGAGTAGTTTACACATTTGTGTACAAATATTACAGCAGAGTTCTAAGATTTTTTTTTTTTGTCCCGTGTGAGAATGTAAACTTCTGAAATGTTGTCAATTCCACCCCCTTCCAAGGTGCTGCATGTGCTTAAACCAGTTTTCAGATCTGGTGTTTCCTTCAGACCTCCTTGTGAAGTGAGATTATATATGCAAAGGGGCTGCATGTGAGAGGCCTTTCCAAATAACACAATTTGATGAGCCCACGATATGCCTGGAAGCTAAACACGAATCTTATTTCAATTGAACTCTATTTAGGGCTCTATTCAGGATGTTACACCGTTTGACTTTAACACAATCAGTCAAGTTAGCCTTGTCCCAGAGGCAGAACTTGCTAGACATTGGGTAAGAGTGAAAGTAAATCACGTTAAGAGTAACAATAATAATGTGAACAGATAATTAGACTTAAATTCTGGAGTAGATTTAGATAATCTAAAATAACTAAGCTTAGACATATAAGTAAGGCAGTGTACATTATTTGTATCATTGATAAAGAAATAAATTTTGAAGACTAAATCCAATACAACTTGTCCTGCGGCCGAATGAAGATCTTTTGAAAACTAGATAACCATAAGACTAATTTAAAACCTGTATCAAAGGAAAGCATTCAGTATTTCATTATGATTTTGTTAGAATTTTCTAGTACAGGTGGTAAACATAAACTGATCAAAAATCTTAAATTTTATTTGTGATTATGATACAAAAGTCATTCTGGAAAAGAAAGATAAGCATGCACTTCAGTGATAACATCATACTAATAATATCAGGTGCAATTTTTCTTTTATTTCCCAGAATTCCTTTACTTTGTCTTGTTTGTAAGGAATGGTCCTCAATTAGTTGTGCTGTGTTTCCTCTTGCTTGGTAAGCAATTTTGGTCAAACAAGGAGTGGCATAGTTCCACAATTAGATCAAAAGATCAATCCTAATGTACCATTTTCTCCTCACCCTCCTGCTGTAATAAAGTGGCTGTAGTTCTCCAGGGGACAACTCAAAATCCTAGGACTGATATTTCTAAATTAGCTGACTCTCTGACCTTGCTGGTAATTGCGTTAGTTTATCAATGTTCAACACAATTTATTACTCTCCAATATGCACCAAAGTGTTTATCTCTCAACGCTAACAATATTAAAAATCTAAACTATCCATTGCAACACGAAGAGACATCCTTTCATTAAGGGAAAACATAAATAAGTAGGAATCATCACACACCCTGGCTCAGCACAGAAGAGAGGCAGCTCCTGGAAGGAAGAGGCCAGCTAGCTGCCTCTTGCTCTGAATTAACAGTCTTATGTTACTAAAATGTGGAAGGAGAGAAATTAAGTTTTATTCACTTTGCATGTGTGTTGCAGGAATAGAATGGTGCTTTCTGTGTTATTAAAGTCAATGGCTTTTCTGCAAGCTTTATCAAAGCACTGGACGGCGCGCTCTGGAGACTGATAGCATCTCACTTCTACTTTAAGCCCAGTGCTCTTTGATGGAGAAAAGCAGTAAGTTCCTGTGTCCTATTTGAGGTGAAGAAAATCAGCAGTCTTCATTCGCTTCCTTCATTTCTTAATCATTGTATTATTCCATATTTAAATCTTACGCTTGATTATAGTAATGCTTTACTAAAAGTTGTGATATTGCAGTTTTGCACAAGAAATGTCTGGTTTAACTGACTGGGGACAGAATATGTGAGTATGAACAATGCTAATAACCTGCCTGTGCAGAAGTAAGGTGATAAAGATCGTGCTGTCCAACTTTAAATAACGAGCTGCCTTTTATCTGCCTCTGTCCTTCCTCGGGCTGGACTGTTTGGTGCTGTTTCTTCACCGATGATAGAGAAGTCAGGGTGCACTCAGCACAGGGATATCCACTCACCCGCATACTGTATTATCTCCCTAAATTAAGTTGAGTCCTTTCGGTCATTCTTTACTCTTGAAGAATGAGGTTCAGAAGCAGCTTGTACTCAAGTAACATTAGTCCTAAGGCTAAAGTTCTAAAGCGCTTAGTATCCTCATCTTAAAATCCTGGAATTAAGAAAATTGTACATTAAATTAGTGTTACTGTCATTATTATTTTGCTTTATAAAGAATCATCAGGTGAATATTCTTTAGCAGATCTGTTTTTACTTCTTTTGTTTACCAGCTGCTCATTTCAGTGCAAAAATGAAATTTCTTTGATAAGGGAACTATTAGATTTGAATCTTGTATCAATGTGGAGCCTTCTATAGTTCTCCAAAATCTATTTTTAGAAAATGTCATTATTTTCATCACATACCAAATGTTCAACACAATTTATTACATGGAAATACATGTAGTTTTAAAAAGTCCTCAACTTTTCTGACATTCTCCTCATGTTTTGATGTTATTTCTGTACTTTAACATTACAACCCTGATCAAGAGACCCCTAAAATTGTTTCTTTTTCCTTTAAAAACTCAATTTGTAAAGCTGTCCGTGTATTAGGGGCTTCAGTCTTTGACACTGAGTAGGGCTTCCATCCGTAAGAGTAGAAACTGGCTAGTTTAGGAATTTGCTGAAGGGCGGTGACAGAATCCCCAGACGGAAGGTCAGAAAGAACAAAAGTCTCTGGAAATGACACACAGAGTAGAATAGAAGTGATCTGAGAACACTCACCAGTACATCTACACTGAGCTGCTGTCCTGCGGGGACCTAGACCTAGGCAGCTCCTCTCTCAGCTGGTTTAGACTTGAACTGTGTGGCTGGGCACCAAACTGCCCCATCTGCAAGGGAGCATGGGAAGCATGGCTTTCTGTGTCTGGTGTGATTCAGAATGCTGTAAGCAATCAAAATACAGGGTGAGTGTTGGAAGTTTGTGCGCTGCCAACAACAGATGTCCACTGTGCTTCCCATCTGTCTTGTGAGTGGCAAATAGTTTTCCCTATGTATTTATTTATTTGTTTATTTGTTTATTTGTTTATTTAATTTTAGTGCCAGGGATCAAACTTGGGACCTTGTGTTTGCCAGGCAGGTGCTGAAACCACTGAGCTAAATCCCCAGGCCTATTTTGGTTTTATTTATTACGCCACTGTCATATTGTTGCCAAAAGGTTCATGTTTCTCTTTTTCTATTGCTTTGAAATTTTCTACCATACCAAGATCTACAAATAATTTCCTAAATTTTCTTTCATTATTACTTTTCTGTTTTACACAAGGATCTTGAATTCATACAATGTTTATTTTTACATACAAGTTCAAATTTCAGGGTTTTTTAAAAATTGAATTCTTTATTGGTACAATTTATATACATCTCACAATCACACATAACATTGGGGAATTTGTACCAATATATGACACAGTCAATTCTCATTTTTACCCATATCCCCACCCACCCACACCTCCCCATCCCCTATATTCATGCTCTTTTATTTTCTTTCAGAATCATATTTGTTCCTTCCCATCATTACAGGTTTTTTTTCAGATTGATACAGCACTAAATCTTTCCCCTGATGAATGGAAATGTCAGTTATGATCCATTAAGCTCCGGTATGAATTTGGATATATTTCTTCATCCTTTGGTCTCTTTCTTTTTTCTTGAAATTCTCTTTGTTTTCTTAAATTAGGAGTTTGTGTTAGTATTCGTATCATCTAGGATGCTCTTCCTTGCTTAAGCCAGACACATGGAGTCTTCTTGATTCCTTTACTTGCTCCTTATCTTGAATTCCTGTGTTATAAAGCACTTTTCAGAGCCATCCAGTATCTCCAACTACAGTGGCACATCTGCCGTATTCAGGAGCAACATAAGACCATCCTTTTCGTTAGGAGCCACTTCTTTAAAAATGCAAACAGAATGCTGTTAGTGTAGAGATTTTTTTGTCTCAACCTTCTAACTTCATCCTGTAGCTACAAGGAATCTAGCCTATTTGAACATACCATAACCTTCCTTGAGTGGACCACTCTCTCTTATTTGTTGCCAAGCTTACTGGTGTCCATCCATCAAGTATCTCCTTAAGAAAAGGAGTAGTAGCAGTAATATCAATAAAAATGATGTTAAGAACAACAAACTGTTCCTCTACACTTACTATATGCCAAATACTTGGCAAAATTTCATTTCCATGATAACCCAGGAAATGGGAACTCTTAATTTTTTATTCTTACAATAAAATCTGAGACTCAGTTTAAGTAATTTTCCCGAGGTCAGAGAAACTGTATGTGGAGAAGGCATGGTTTCACTCCAAGTGTTTCTCACTCTGGAATCTTTTTTCATTAGATATCATCTACTCCAGCAGGCATTCCTGCGGAAGTGTCTTTTCTCCTTTATGTTTATGTGTGCATTACTCAATCTCTATCCTCGAACTTATAATAGTATAATATAATCACTGTTCTATTCTCCGTTTCCAGCTGGTTTGAAATAGTGTAGAAGAATGGACTGTCTGCCCTTGTGTTCCTAGCACCAAGCACATTGCCTGGCGTGTGGTAGGTGCTTAATGAACATATGATATATAACTACCACAGAATGAATGTTTATCTCCATCCAAAACAATCACGTGTTGAAATCCTACACCTCTAGGTGGCAGTATTAAGAGGTGGAGCTTTTGAAAGTCTTGTGAATAAAATTGATAGCTTCATAGAAGAGGTTAGAGAGAGTTCTTGCCTCTTCTGCCAAATCAGGATGCAGCAGAAAAGAAGTCAACCATGAACCAGAAAATGTTGGCCTGAGTCACCTGATCCTTCAACAGCCAGCCTCCAGAGCTGTGAGGAATAAATTCCTGTTGTTTATAAGCCATAAAATCTTGGTATGTCATTGTAGCAGCTGGGTTGACTAAGACAGTAACCTATCCTTGGGCTTTGGGGATTGAGAACTCTTCTGCAGCTCCTTCAGTTCCAGCCCTCACTGCTCGTGGTTCCTTCTCTCTGTGTGTCTATGCTGTAGGCTGCCATATTGGTCAACTTTTGTCCTGTCATTTGCAATTTTCTCCTAATGCTTCTAACTCACTTTTCAACTCCATGGCATATTAATTTTATTGAAGTCTGGTCTCATGCTGATCAACCTGTTGTTCACCCATGACCTTCCGATGTCTTTCTTTACAGTTTTCCTCATATGGTCCACTGCCTAGAGTCACTCTCTGTCTTGCTCAGCATCCAGGTAGATATTTCCTTCTCCGGCCTCTTGGAATTCTGGTAGCAAACGTTTAACTATTTCATTCCACTTAAATGAATAAAGGTTTAATTTGGTGAGTAAGCTTCAAGTGAAGAATTTAGCTTAATGATTTTAACCTTCTCTGTGAAACTCTCTCTAAGGCTGAGACCTTGAATATATTGGTCTGGTAAAAACATGCCTTCATGAGTGATTCTATTTAGCTATTTTTTAGTTATCATGATTGTGCTATAAGAGAGAATTCTTTTTTTTAAGTGTGTGTTTGTCTATTTTGAGCTTTGAAACTGTGAAGAAAGGTCTCCTCTACTGTGAGTTTGTGGCAGATTTAGCAAAATGCCCTGGCAGAGTAGGCACTCACTTGATACAGAGTTGATTGAATAATTATTATACCTATAAACACTTGGCATCGGGCATTACCTGATGAGTGTCTATTTCAATATGACTATGGCTATGACCTTCGTGTAGTTCATTAGCAAATGAAAAGTATGCTCATTTCCAGGGAAGGAAATGAGAATGTAAAAAATGTGGTTCTATTTGTAGTGCCATTACTGTCTTACTATTTGATTAAGAACAAATTCTTAACCTTTTAATGCTACCACTTACCTATGACTCTGATCTCAAGGGCTACTGCAATACCCAGATCCTGGGGAGAATAATATAATAATGCTGACCTATTTGAAGTGATAAAAATAGGCCACAAATGAAGGAATTCATTGAACAGAATCAGTTAGTAGTAAAGGTGGGGTGATGTCTTTGGAAACACAGAAACAAATAAGAAGTGTCACAACCATTTTATAATCATAACAATTCCTAGTGAAACTATCACCATTTTGCTGATTAGGACACTGGGCCTGAGAAATTTTAAGTATTGTGAGTTCCATCATGTAGCTAGCAAGAGCCAGTCATTCCAGCTCCAATCTTGTGTCTCTTTCCCTCCACTCCACATCCACTCACTATTCACTGTCACCATTTCAGTTTTCAAATGCCTGTGGCAGAATGTTTAAAGCTATCATATACTGGTTCTTTACAAAAAAACTGGAAACAGAATTAAGTGGATGGAAGTGGCGGCTGAAATGGAAAAACCCATTAATAAAGTCTTTGAATATTAATTGTGGCCTGCGTCTGATATAGAATGATCGATGCTTTCTCTGTGTTGAGTACCCTGTCATGCCTTGTAGCATGTAGAGAAGTGAAAAGCGAAGTTCTATCTTTAAAAGACTTTGAGTCATGGCAGGTGAGAAGATTACCAGGTAGACAAAAGGGTGAAGGACGTTCTAGGAAGGCATAAAGAAGAGGAGGTACAAAGACAGACAAGTTCTTGTGTATTTAAGGACTGTATTTCAGTCTAGCTGGAGGGCCAGCAGTCATTTCAGAAGAAAAGCAAAGGAGGAAAGAAAAGAAAATACAGGTAAAATCAAGAAGCTTGAGCTGAAGAACTGATCTCCGCTGAGGATTGCCTCTGGACAAAGGAGAGGCAGCTAAGAACTTTATCAGGAGACTCGTAGGATCAAATTTGGGTTTTACAATTTGTGGATCTTACAAAGGGAGCGAGCCAGGCACAGGTAGGAGCAGGGGAAGAGAAAAAGGAGACTGTGTAGGATGCTGTTGCTGTGAACGGGTGGTTACAGTCATTCCTCCTTTGACAGGTGAGGGAGAAACACTACCTATTTAGCTTTCCTTAATGATTTGAGTTGAGTTGTAGTCGCATGAAATTTGGTAATCGATAAAGTTATCACTGAGTGGTAATTCCAGTTGTTCTTTCTTCTAAATTAAAGTGCAGGCCAGAGATTTTATGGCTGTTTTTGTATTAAGGTGTAATGTTTCTTTTTGCTAATGTCTTTTCCTTATTTGCTTCCACTGACTTTTAAATCCTTTCCTGCCCACTTACCATCTATATCATAACCCTCCTGTGTTTGCTCTTAATGTGTTTTACTTCTTCATAATCTGGTCTTCACCTGATCTTAATTCCCTCTAATATTTCTTTTTCTTCCCTTGAGGAAAGTATATCCATTTTTAGTTTCAAATGCTCATCACCTTTTGTAAATATTAAGGTACCAATTCAATTTAATTTCAAAAATAATGTTTTTCTATTTGTTTTTCCATCAATAAATTACCTTTGTCATCTTTTAAAAGCTGTACTATCTCATAATTTTCTTCTGTACTCTTTGTTGTTTCATTTTGTTGTTCCCCAGAGGATGGAAGAATATATATTGATATAATGAACAATGTAGAAATAAAAAAAATACAAGAAGAATTTAGGGTCATATTCATACTCTATAGTGTTTACCAGTGATCTATTTCAAAATAAGACATATATTTTGGTCTGATGAATCAAATATTTAAGAAACATCCTTTAAGTGGAGAAATACACATGAAAAAAATAGCTACTGACCCTGAGAGGCCTCCTTGAAAGATTTGAGCCTTGGATGATTTAACTTCCATTTTAGTCCTGCTTCTTCTACCAGTGTTATCATTGTGAACATTGCTCATGAGGGTTCTGGGAACAAAAATGGGGTCAAAGATCAAAAAACACAAGATATAATATTAGATAAAATATTAGCAGCCCTGGAACTATTCACAAAATCATACTTTATGTTAGAGCTACCATATTCCATGTAGGAAAATAAAAATGGGAAATAGTTTCGGCCATTTGCTTTTTTATTACAGAAATTAAAGGTCTAATATAGAATTGTGAATTTGTGTAAATAGCCATCCATACCAGTTTATCAGTTCAGGTGCTCAGAATAGATGTAATAGGATTTTTATGAAGTTGTAGTAATTAAGCATATATATATATATATATATGTGCACACAGATATATGTGTTAATAAATAAATAATAAATAAATAAATAATAAATAATAGAACTACAAATATGCACTGAGGAGCCCTTCAAGTTCATATTATATGTTTCTGAAAGTTCTTTAATAAACATGTTGTCTTCTTCCTACCTACTGATCACATGGTAGTATGTGAGGCTATTGATGCTAATAAGTATATATATTATGGCACAAAAACTTCTTAAGCCCTGCAAGTTAATGGTAATCTTCATTTTATAGATGACACAAAGAGTCATGGGAGAAAAAATACACTTGTTCAAGGTTGCATGAACATGTAATATAATTGAGAATAAAATTTCATGTAGTCATTCTGGATCCCTGAGAGTGATCAAGAGTTGGGAGTAACTGGATTAACTCATGGTAAAATAGAAGATTTTTTCTACTGGGAGTATTCACATTCCCAAGGAATTCTGGTGGTAATCATGGATAATTTCCTTCTGCTATAACCTGGGGTGCCATCTTACATATTTTCTAAGTATCTAAGTCTCATATATATATATATACACATACATACTAAAATCATAAATAATGTAAAATAATTTAAGAAAAGAGGAACATTCATATACTTGCCAATCCAGCTTACCAAATAAGAATTACTGATATCTTCAAAACACTGTAAAACCATTTTTTAAAAAATCTTTCTCCTACAGGTAACCTTATTCTGCAGTGTGTACATAACACTTTCTTTATTTACTTCAAGGCTTTATCATATATGTAGTTATTCTACACTTATTATGTTTATCTATTTCAATTCAGGGAATAGATCTCAGGGCCTTCTGTATGCTAAGCAAGTATTCTCCTGCTGAGCTATATGTCTTGTCTTTCTGGTTTTAAATTCAACATTAGTGTGAAGCTGACACCTAAAAACAGTGTGGAACACTGAATTACCTAGTGGTGACCAGGTCTTCCTAAGTCTTTACATAGGTGAGAGGTAGATATTTCCCATAGCATATATTTTCAAGGGCTATGTATCAGTCAGCTTTCTGATTGCTGGGTCTTAATACCCAAGGCTCAAAACTTGAACAAGAAGAGTTTTATTTAGCTCATATTTTCAAGGTATTCAGTCCATGGTAATCTGGCTCTAAGGCAGACACATCATGATGGAAGAGCATGGTGGAGAAGAGATACTTAGTTCATGGTATCCAGGAAGCAGAGCAGAGGAACAGTGCCACAGAAGAAGGAGGCACGGACCATAGATAGCACCTAAGATCACATCTCCATGACCCATGCAGACTCACCAAGAAGGAAACTCCACCAATCCCTAGGTGTGGGTCAAAAGCCCATCAACTTGACTCTGTCAAGCTTAAGTATCACAGAGCAATAGGGGGAAAATTTAAGTTGTAATATGATTAAATCCCACAAGACTTGCACCTTCATTCAACAACATTTGCTCTATTGAAGTATTAGGTGCTAGACAACACTGTAAGGATGGGGTGAACAAAGTAAGTATGAATGCTCTGTGGAAGCCTGCTGTCTGGTGTGGATCACAATAATTTTGGGAAAGAGAATATGTTTGCTAAATTTCTTCTCAAGTACGTGGCAGACATTTGGCAATGATGCTTGTGGGGAATATGGCTTCAAAAACCAGTCACCTTGTTCTAAATTTATTTGAGAGTAAACTTAGGAAGAAGCTAAGATGGCCTTCTATGCCTCCAATATTTGCAAGTTACACTTCTCTGTACATGAAGGAATTAACCAACAGAATGTGAATTTATTCATTATCACCCTGATGCAGCTATTTTTAGAATTGTGCCAACAGAGTAAAATGTACTTACTTTTTTTTTTTTTTTTGCTTTTGAGACAGGGTCTCGCTTTATAGTTCAGGCTGGTCCTGAGCTCACTATGGTGCCCAGGCAAGCCACCACGAACTCAGCAATCCTCCTGGACTTACTTTTTTAGAAGCTAATCATTTAATATCAGTGAGCATGACTTCCTGCAAATGTTCATGTTCCATTTTCAAAGGAATATTAACAGAATTAAATGGAAAACCATAATAATAATAATAGTTTGCCGCTTACATGTTACAATGAGAAGGAAGTAATTTGATAGTAACTATAAGAGGAAATATTTATAAATACCTATAGATAAGGATAATTAAAATACTAAAAGATAAAATTATGGTAGTATCAACATCAGTGAAACAATACACTTAGGCGTGTACTGTTTGAAATTCCTTTGGATGTGAGTTAAATCAGAATATTAAACTAAGGTTTTCAGCAAGATACCAAATTGCAATATTTACTGTATCTTTTGGATGTGGAAGGTCTTATGCAGAAATCACAAAGGAGGCCTCAGACGACTTGTTAGAAGTCCCTTGAACTATTTCTCTCACTGAAGATATGAAAGTACTGAGAGATACTCTGTGGAGATAGTGAGAATTATTTCACAAGTATTTGTTCATTTGTGTAGTGTGTATCCTATGTGCTGTGAAAGGGAGGGATGTGGCAGAGGTCAAGCCCGAGGAGACATCAGCAGTTAACTGTGCACTCTACCGTCTGCCTTGAGAGTCTGGATGGCAGGAGAAATGGAGCTTTCTGCCGGCGGGTTGAAGCAGGGGGTTGTGGAGGAGGATTGGTAAGGATACATGGTCTGGGCCAGGTGAAGGTCATTTTATAGAAAGAGTTTGTCTGGAGCCCTTTTGAATTCTTTACTTTTAAATTTCCTGTGGCAGGGGAGGTAGGTGGAAGAGCATGAAGGATTGCTGATGCTGGTTGATAAGTACAGGGAAGTTCACTGTATAATTTTCTCTTTGTTGACAGTGATCATGATGTCCCTAATAGTAAGTTTTAAAGTTCTGATCAAGAGGATGTCTGTGGAAAGGCAATGGGATTCCGATGGGGAAAATCTGGCATGCACCACCCAGCCAACTATGGGAGCACTGGATGTGAAAGCCTGGTCCTTGTCAAGGGAATTTTAGGAGAGGTATGAAGGGCTGGCGAGCTCAGCAGAAAGTGCGATTCCAAAAACAGGTCTGGGAAGTGGAGGTGGTGGTCAGCACAAAGAAAGAGAGAAAACATGGGGAAGAGGTAAGAGAAAAGCAGCAGGAGAAAGAGAAGGTGGCCACGGCCAAGGGAAGCGACCTGGCTCACTTCATTGGAGGTGAATATTTATGTGTGGTCAGCTCCACTCAGGTAAAGTGAAAACACAGACTAATGAGGACTCACACGGTCACACCAGGGTGTCAGGCAACTGCTGGCAATAGACTCTAACTAGAGAGAGGAAATACTCAATTTTGAATCATGTTCAGAGTTTTGATACTTTTAATTCTGGAACTGATAACTTGTTTTTGAATTAAAGTTTTTTTTAAGCTATGGGCTGGAGATTTAGCTCAGTGGTTCTGGTGCCTGCCTAGCAAGTCCAAGGTCCCTGGTTCGATTCCTTGTAACCACATACAGTAGTACCCGTTACTCACACCCACTGGCAATCATTGAGACAGTGTCTTGCTTTGCAGTTCAGGCTGGCCCTCAGCTCACTATGTAGCTCAGGCAAGCCTGGAAATCAGCAATCCTCCCGTCTCTGCCTCCCGAGTGCTGGGATGACAGACGTGAGCCACCACGCCCAGCTCTCTCTGTTTTTTTTGTAATAGGGTCTTGCAGTGGCCTTGAGCTCACTATGTAGTTTAGGGTGAACCCAAACTAACAGCAGTCCTCCTGCTTCATTTTCCTGAGTGTTGGGATTAGAGGTGTGAGCCATTATGCCTCCATTTTTATTTTACAGTCCAGTTTCTTTATGGATGACTGAGGGAGGTACTAGTGCTGCATCTTACCAGTAAAGAAATTAAAGTAGAAAGAAAGTTGAATGATTTGCACTGGGTTATGTTACTAAGTGATTGAAGTCAAGCTAGAATTTGGGTCTTTAATTATTTTTCTGTTCCAAGGTTTTAGAACATTATATCCTACATCCAAGCCCGTTTTACACATTAAAGGAGCTCTGATGAGCAAAGTGAAAGAGTTAAGGACTCTCATAGGCTAACAGAGAAGCATCGAGGATGATGTTGTGGACTCATTCGACCCCAGGTCTCCATGTTCACCCCAGTCTTGACATGAGAGGCCTTATGTGTTCTCCAGGGAACTCACTGACTAAAAGTTGATTCATGTTCAGAATTGTTGGCATAACAAGACTTGCCCTTATTTCCTGAGATGAAGCATCTGAGGAGGGCTCTAAAGTTCATAATTTTTCCTAATGGCCTAGGATTGATCAACAAATGAATCAATTAATTACACAGGAGTATCAATTAAATGCCCTGTATATATAGTGTTATGCTAGGCTGTAAATGTGTGCCAGGGCTCTATAATGACTCTGAAATTATGAATTTATTAAGTTCTCAAAGTAGAGACACTGACATTGATTCATTAATGTATGTATAATTTTGAATAAGTTAATCAACACCTACAATGTCACAACTGTGGTTGGTACTGGACATGGAAAAAAAGAAAAGAGCAAAAGGTGGAAGAAAAGAAAAAATGCACATTCTGCTCCCACAGTTTTTCCAATGGGAAGAAGAGACAATAAAGTTTAATACCATCCAGGGTAAGTGGAGAGCAGAGGAGGAGATGGTGCTGTCCGAATGCAGAGCAGGGCCCCCGTCTTCCGTATTCGAGTCAGGCAGCTGAAGGATGCTAACATTTCTCTGACAAAGATGAACGTACTACTTCCTGTTGGAGCTGGGGAGGGAGAAAAGGCGCTGGGGTTCTGAGATTGCCCTTCTAGTAGTAGTATTTTTTCTTCCCTGAGAAAAACAGACCATTAATATAAATAGAATTAAAATTGAATTAATTTCCATGGGGAGAGTGTCTTACTTTCATTGATCTAGGAAATGTGAAAACCCTGAACTTAGTGCTTTTGTAACTTCTGTGCTTTCAATTTTTGTGGAATAAGCTCTTTGTTATGCTCTAGGCTTTAAGGGAGCAGGAATTAAGTCTTGGACTTAATTTCTTTTTAATGAACATGGTGACAGAAAGCAACTTTAACAGGGCTCAGTAGAATCTCTCCTTCCTGAGGCACTGAAGGCTTAGCAGGGTGGACAGGAGGGTTGGGAGTCAGGCTGTGAAAGGCTGGTTGTCCACTGCAGTCTCCCTGGCCCAGAGATGGAACAAGGCAGAGGGGCAATAAATCAAGAAAGGGGGGGCAGATCTCTGGGAAGAGGATAGAGCGCAAAAAGACCATTAAAAGGCATTTAGGGGACATTGGTGACCCAAGGGTAAAATACCAGGATCTTCAGTGTTTCTGTTATGTATCCTTATGGTTAGCGCAATATATTCTGGGGCTGAGAAACATGTTTATTACATAAATGATGGGGTCAGAGATTTAGCTCAGTGGTTCTGGCCTCTGCCTTGCAAGTGCAAGGTCCTGAGTTCAATCCCAGTGACCACATACCACAATACTGAGCATACTGACTCATGCCCACTGGCCATCAGTACCACATACCACAAATGTAGGGCTTGGTGGCTCACACCTGTAATCCCAGCCCTTGGGAGGCAGAGGCAGGAGGATTGCTGTGAATTCCAGGCTTGCCGGCTACATAGTGGGGTCAGGGCCAGCCTGAACTACAGAGCAAGACCCTGTCTCAAAAAAAAAAAAAAAAAAAAAGAACGCTGAAATTATTTTTAAAAGCCTGGAAAACAAGAATTCATATAAAGTGAAGTAATTAAAAGAAAATAAGGGCCTTGGGGAGAGTGGAGAAGAAAAAGAATTGTCCAGCGGGAGGTGGGTATAGCTCCTGCAATATCCAGCTTGGCTCTCACTTCCCAGAGAGTTGCAGAGTATCACATGTTGAGTTTGTTTTAATGCTGTAGGGAGTTGACAAGTCTCTGTCCTTCCTTTTCCACAGTGTACATGGTACATATACAGCAGTTTTGGGGGAATCTTGAAGTCCCAGATCAGTCCTCAAAGTGGAGAGAGTGGTCTAACGTGTTCAGATGACTGCTGTCGGCTCTCAAGAGTCAGGGTGGGGAGCTCTGTGGCCTCCGCGTCCTGGAGACAGAGCCCCTGGCTGTTCGGTTCCACTCCAAGTAGAGGGAAAAGCGTGGAGACAAGCACTCAGGGGGAGGTGGAGAACGTTCTGTTCTTTTGGTTTGGGTAAGGGGAGGCATAATTTGGCTCTCCCACCTCCACTTTTGGTATGTGTTCACTTAGTTATGAGTAGCTGTCATACAGTGGCGCATTCAGTGATGTGTTATATATGCTCTGAGCCAATCTCATTATATCAAATCACTTATTTTCTATACTCTGAGAGCATATCTCGAAGGAAAAAAACATATGGAAAAGGCCATGTAGCTGACCTTCCCCCTTTAGGCCTTATAGTCTTTGTTATGTTCACTGGTGAGCCATATATTCTGTAGGATTTTGCTACATTTTAGGTCTTGGAGTCTCACACATGCCCAAGGGATACCTTAGCAGGTCAGGAATTTCCTTTGTTCTCAAACAGTTTTGTTATGTTTGCTTCCTCACCATAAGCAAATAAGGCGAAACTGCACTGTTTTAACCAATGAGACTTATAATTCTGTGTATTGTATTAACCAATGAGACCTGTAAACTTTGTAACCAAAAGAATTGCTAGGCCCATATGTAAATGAAGGATGAAAACTTGCAACCTGTCAGCCAATGGGATGATACTGAATGCTGTTTCTATAACCCTGCCCATCCCTGATGGTATAAACAGCCCAGCTTCCTCTGTGTTTAGCCTTGCTTCTCCTGGACTACCTATGCTGAGTTGCAACATTTGAGTTGCATACATTGGTTGGAACTTTGCCACTTCAGCCTCATATAAAATGCATTAATCAAATCTGAACAATACATTATGATAAATCAGAAGGCAAATTGCAGAAATAACAATTTAACTGTGAAAAAGCAGGAGAGAATTATTGCTCATTCAAGTTTGCAACAAACCAGAGCCTATCATTCTGTGGTTGTCACTTGAAATACTACTGATGTCTAGAATTGTATCTGCCATATTTAGGTATTCAATACATAATTATTTAACAAATGAATGCATTTTCAGGGCACACTGATGTTCATTCTGTGACCTTGTATGCATCATTATAATTATTTTCTCTAAGAAACAGTAAATCTGTGGAAATTTATTTCTAATTTGTGAATCTAGTAAAGGCCATAGGTGACTTACTTAAAGAGGTGCTTGATTTCTTTGTTCTTTACTCTTATTTTTGTTTGGTGGACTTGGTTGAGATTAGTTTGAGTATTAGAAGAATAAATTTAAATTCATGATATCAGAAAGTTACTTGATTGCATATATCTGGGCCATAAGATAAGCAACTAGAACCATCTATCTCTAATCTTGGTCTAGAAGTTGGGTGAATGTCTGACTACTGGGTCACTCTATTCCACACTTATATTTAACTGTAGACAAATTCTGGCTTCTGGAATGACCATGTGGAAAGAGAGTAGCTATACTGAAAGCGTCCTCAAAATTTGCCTCCCTTGCTGTGTCTGAAAAGGACATTTCAGGTAAACTAGGGAACTTCTCTTTCCCTAAAGTACATAAATCCATGAAGCCACCTTACCAGATAAACTGGACATGATATAAGAATATCTATCAAAGACCTAAAAGTTGAAATACACTGGAGGAGGCACACTGTGAAGAGATGACTAAAAGGGAAGGGACAATGAACTATGTTCTGTTCTTTTCTTTTCTTTTCTTTTCTTTTCTTTTCTTTTCTTTTCCTTTCCTTTCCTTTCTTTTCCTTTCCCCTCCCCTCCCCTCCTCTTCATTCTCCCACAGCTTTGCTTGGAGAGTAAGTTATGTAGCTACTTGGTAGAAATGGCTGGAACTCTGGCAAATACCCTGTGTAACTTGCTAAGAAAAATTGTGAGGAGAATTTCAGAGAAGAGAACATAGAAGAGATCCCCTGGTTCTGTGTATGGATCCACCCACATCTCAGACCAACCCGCAAGCTGCACAGGTATGGTTCAGACCCTGGCCAGTATAGCACAAGCTTTGAGAACTAACTCAAATCAAACAGATGCTCATGAAGATGGGACAGAGTATAACATGTACCTAAGTGAATTGTTTGTCTGCTAAAACAGAAAACATTAATCCTCTTCAGGCAATTATAATAGGTCAAAAGAGATTATAGTACAAAAGGGAACCAAGTGGATATTTTAGAGCTGAAAATTTAATATCTGAAATACATATGTAGTTGAGCTGGCTCAGTAGCACAGTGAAGATGACAAAGGAAAGCATTGTTAAATTTGAAGATTGATAAATGTTATCTAAAGAACAGAGAATAGAACAAATTGAAAGAATCAAACAAAAATAGGCTCTCATGAGGAATATAGCCAATTCCAACTAGGAAAGAATAGAGTTCCAAAGGAGAGAACAAATATTGAGACAAAAAATGGAATAAATTATAGCCAAATCCAATTTAGTGAAAGACAAAAATATAGAAAATCAGGCTCAGCAAGGCTAAACAAAATGAACCCAAATGAAACAATGCTTAAACGCATCATAATTGAATTGCTGAAAATCAAGGATAACCATAGAACCTTAAAAATAGCTAGAAGAGATAATATTTTATATAGAGGTGGGCAGTGATTCGCACTACTATAAATATCTCATGTGAATCTATGGAACTTTACCCACTCTGAAGAAAGTACTGTGAACATTATGTACTGCAAACATGCACAAAAAGAAAGGGGAGCAAGACAAAGTGGGGGGGGGGAGGAAGGAAGGGAAGGGGATGAGAAAAGGAATGAGTTAATAAAGAAAACTATCTGAAGAAAAATTTTAAGTGTTGAGTAAAAAGACCCTTAACACCAAATTCTAAGTCCAGTAAAAGGTCTCTTAAAATTTAAAGGGAACATTTTTGGGTGAAGAAAACTAAGTTTGTCTTAAGGACACTTGCTCTGTAAGAAATGATTAAAGACATTTTTTAAGCTTAAGGGCAGTGACAGAAGAACAAGAATTGTACATAGTCAGATGAAGGACTATTATTTTTCTTCCTAGATCTTTAAAATGCATGTTAATGATTAAAGCAAAATATATAAGGTTGGATGGGGTTTTCAATGTAAGTGATACACATAGCAAGTTTAATATTGGGGTAGCGGTAAAGGGACTATTTGATTTCAAGACTCTTCTGCTTTATAAGAAATATAATATTAACTGTGTAGACTATTAAAGTTTGAATACCTATAACCCATACAGTAACTCCCAAGTGTAAAACAAAAAGATATAGCTAGAAAACCAACAGATAAACTCAAATGGAATACTAAAATATTAAAATAAGAAAGAGGAACAGAGTTACAAGAAACAGAAGGGACAAACAAAATAAAATAAATGGTAGGCCTGAATCTAACCATTACAAGTAATTGCATTAAATATTAGAGACTGAAAAACTATCATTGAAAGAAAGACATTGACTGTCCCTATTACATATTCCTTAATAAGAGCTATATATTAAATAGAAGACACAAATATATATAATATATATATATTTGTGATCAATGAAATGTGATCGATGAAACAGCATGTATCATGAAAGTGATAAGCATATCAAGGCTATAGTAGCTTTTAAATTTTCAAATTAAAGAGACTTTAAGATTCACAATGTTAAACATAAAGAGATCTTATAATGGCAAAAGAGATAATTTATCAGGAAGACAATGTATATACATCAATGATTGAGCTCCAGAGGCACTGCCAGATAGCCTTGTCACCTGGAAAAGGTGACACCACATCTGCTTCCTTCCTTCAAGGCCTCACTGGGCACCATGGCTTCAGTAGTAGTACTCGTAGCTCCTCTGCCACTGTTGGGCCTGCTGGAAAGGCCTGGAGTTCCCTCACCATTTACTAAGCCATACTGTACATTTTAATATTCAAGTGTTTAAAATGATGACTACCGACACAATACAAATAATTTGGGGGATAACTTAAAATTGATGATAAATAGGAACTTTAGCCCTTGAATCCATTCTGCATTATTTTTTGCTCACTAGGTTTTTCTTTCTGAGAAAAACGCTGTGCCAGAGTGACATAGTGAGAATAAAATCTCCAGCTGCTATGGGCTCGTTTACGTTTCTCTAAAGTGACTTAGTTGAAGTTCTAGCTCCTGGTGTCTCAGGCTGTGTCTTCAATAGATAAATAAGCTCGAGCAGTATCACTGGGGTGAGGTCCTAACCTAGTAGGACTGGTATCCTGAGAAGAGGAAGCTGGAACACAGACGGCAAGATGGAAGACAGTGGGAAGACCGCGGAGATGATGGCCTTCTGTAAACCAAAGGGAGAGGCTTGAGGAGAAAGCAACCCTGCTGACACCTGATCTTCTAGCTTCCAAGAGGAAATAAATTTCTGCTGTTTAAGCCATCTAGTCTTTGGTACTTTGCTATGGTGATGTTAGTAAGCTAATAAATTTGCTGATTAAGGCAAAAACCATGGATAAAAGTGGAGGCCTTGGGGATTAAGTGACATCTAAACAGCCTGCACACAAAGTATGTCAAGCTCTGCAGAGATGGTCACTCATATCCCAGGATCTTATTATTAATATTTTTGAAGTTTTTCTCTCTCTATATATGGATTATGTATTTATATATACATATACAGGACTTGCTTATGTAACGAGACTAATAGAAGTAATAGTAAACATCGAGTGGATGCGATTGTAGCTAAAGGATGATTCTGTGATATTGAAAGGACACTGTTGGCTGGAGCCAATTCATTAGACTGCTCAAGCAGTCTGTTATGATTATTATTATTCCTAGATTTCATTCTTTTAGATAAAAACATGCACATCAGCTTTGGAGTTTGATTGCCTTATGGGCATACAGCTTTGCATATTTACTGCCCATGAATCACACCAGTATGTGAAATCTGGAGAAGATTCAATTTTTCCTGCTAGATGCACCTCCAGCCGTTTAATTAAAATATGTATTATTAATAAAACTATATTTAAGTCATATTTTTTACAGATATGACTGAAACATTAAGTGCAAATTGTTTCATACTTTCACAGTAATTTGCTTTTAAGGTTTCGTGCCTTCAACAAGGTAGTGCACTAGTTGAAGGTTTGCAATACTGCAGACTCCTCCATAGTGAAACTGAGAAAAGAACAAGTGGAAAGTTGTGATTAATGAGGGGCATATTTGCTTTTCAGAAAGATTTAATGCTTTTGCTGCAAAAGGGATCTCTACCAAATAGGAGAGTGTAATAAAAATAGCAGAAAAAGAGAATTTGCTCTGCATTTTAGTGCATAACAATGACACTTGTCTCCCGCACCAGTTTCTTTGCATGTTTCTGAGTTTCAGCCTGCTGTCAGCCTTTAGATGTCACAGTTGTTCTACTGAGCTGGAGCTACTGCAGCTCACAATTGTTCTGCTTTCCAGAAGCCTGTGTGATCAGTCACAGAGTACAGGGACTGAAATTCACTTACCTAATGCCTAGCACAGGATGGATTCACAGGAAGTTCTGGTAAAACGGATCATGAAACCGAGAACTGGACCACTCTGTTAGATGCTAGCATTTGCTACAGAAATGTGCCCATGGGTTGTAGAATTTATTAGCTCACATGATAAGGTTTCCAGACTCTGATATTAGTACAAGTGGGTGTGATGAGAAGTAGGGCAGAAGAAAGTTAGTATGCCAGGGCTACTGCTGCGTGCTAGGCACTGTGCTCATGCACTTTCCAAGTATGTCATTTAATCTTCACCGCAAAGTTTCAAGGAAAAAATGCACATGATGTGTACTTCACCCGAGCAAATATAGGCCACAAAGTGATGTAACTGGCCCGGCTCTGTAATTGACAAGTGACGGAGTCTCAGTCGGAACCTGCTCTGAAGTCAACTGAGAATATTACATGTTCTCTTGCATTCTGGGTCTCTGCTAGAGCTGTGTTTATGGCTGTCTGTAACACACTAAATGAACATCACCCCCAACTCCTACCACAATCCTCTGAACAATCCCCATAGTCTTTTTCCTTATGCTTTACTATACTGTTCTGTTATAATCCTATAATCTTCCCTTTTCCTCATTTTTTTCTCTCTATCCATGTGTAGAAATTCTGACATACTCTAACGTAATAATGAGCCCTCTGTTTTGACATATTCCTTAACATAAGAATCTTACACCCATCATGCCTTTTAACAATTTCAATTAAATTCTATTATAATAATTCTTTTCTAAGTGGGCTCACTCCTAAAATTTATTATTCTAAATTAATTTACTTGTGACACCAGAGCCTGTAAATAACAAGTTCAAATTAATAAAACTTTAAACTGAGCTAGATCAGAAGTTATTAACTTGGCTAAAAAAAAAAAAAAAGGAAGAGGAGGGGAAGGAGGAGGAGGAACAGAAAGCATTTTAGTATTTCTGCAGGAGGCATATGCATATATTATATGATTCTGACTCCAAAACATCATTTAGGTGCTGTTTGACTGGAAAGTTCTCCATAATGAAAGAACATTCTGGAGCTGATTTAAACACTAGAATATAGAAACTTCTGACACTAAGCTCACAGTATAAAATACTAAAATAAACCTTTTTGTCTTTAATTTTCCCATTCTTTATACTAGGAATTGAAGTAACATCATATTGCCAGAGAAATGGGCACTTCCCTCTTTTTTTTTGATTGAATTCTTTATTGGTACAATTTACATACATCTCACAATCACACGTAACATTGGGGAATTTGTACCAATATATGACACAAGTCAATTCTCATTTTTACCCATATCCCCATGCACCCGCACCTCCCCACCCTCTATATACATGCTCTTTTATTTTCTTTCAGAATCATATTTATTCCTTCCCCTCATTACATCCCCACACCAAATTTCCCTTGGAAATTTCCCATTCTACAAAGATCATCATACTCTCTAGAGCTCATTTGCATCTATAGGTGCTCATATCAATGAGAAGATCCTGTATTCACCTATCTGTGATCTATTGATTTCACTCATTTGTGTGTCCTCCAGGTGTATCCCTTTGCACGTAAATGAATCAATCCTGTCATTCTTTATAGCAGAGTAGTACTCCATTTTTATAAAAAAAAAACCCCACATCTTCTTTATCCACTCTCCAATTGATGGCATTTGGGTTGTTTCAAAGATTGAGCTATCACAAACTGAGCTGCTATGAACAAGGGTGTACATCTGACTTTCCAATGCAATTTTTAAAATTCTTTTGGGTATATTCCTAGCAGGGGGATAGCAGGGTCAAATAGGACCCCTAGTCCTAGTTTTCTGAGAAATCTCCACACAGATCTCCACAATGGTTGCACAAGTCTACAATCCCACCAACAGTGGAGAGGGGTTCCTTTCTCCCCACAGCCTTGCCAGCATTTATTGTTGGTTGATTTTGTAATAGTGGCCATTCTTTGTGGAGTGAGATGAAATCTCAGTGTTGTTTTCATTTGCATCTCTTGAATGACCAGGGATGTTGAACATTTCTTCATATGTTTTTTAGCTGCTTTGACTTGTGCCTCTAAGAAGTGTCTGTTCATTTCAGATGCCCATTTTTGAACTGGGTCTGACCTGTTTAAGTTCTTTGTATATTGTAGATAATAGCCCTTTTCTGATAAATTGCTAGTAAAGATATTTTCCCATGTTGTTGGTTGTCTTTTAGCAGTGCCAGTTTCACTTCCCTCTTTTTACCTTGTCAATGGGACAGTTGGCTTGTGCTTAAAATAACAATGATAACCATTCCTAGAATCCAAGCAAAATCAGGTTTAATGTCCAACAATTGCAAAAGAACACGAAGGCAAAGAAACAGAGTGCTTCCCAAACCCAAGACAATGTCTGTGCCAGGAAACAAGAGTCTGGTTTCGCAAGGTGCTAGCGAGTTTTATGTGATACGTGTAGTGCCTTTCGCTGAGTGCCCTTGGAGAGAATTCCTGTGGTCCCCCGAGGAGGTGCTGCCTATTGACTCCTCAGTGCTCTTGACATTGGAAATGAAACAGACTCCAAAAGCCCTTTGTGTTCCATATAACAAACAAAACACACTCTGAGGGAGTTATTATTTGCAATACTCAAATTCCAAAACACATGTACATGCACATGCACTTACTTATACATATTTCAAAGTGTGAGAACATATCTCGAGAATTTTGGAACAAGTGCTCTGAAGCAGCACGATCTCTCCCAAGCCAGCCTAACACATACAAAGCAGAAAATACAGTCCATATGTTTAACTGGACACCCGAGAGGCACAAACACCAGTCTTTAAAGAAGAGAAGTCCGAAAGGAAATAACTGCAGGAAGCCAGCAACTCTGGAAGAAGAGGGCACTGGAGAAAGCCGTTACAGGACAGCAGCTAGTAAAACTCCCATCATGCCGGATGGGCCAGTTGGGCAAGGAGTTGGCCTCTGAAAGTATTGCTGAGTTAAGTATGTTGTTTTCAAAGTGCCACATACTTTTTCAATATTAGAAATGCCCCAGGAGCCCTGGCAGCAAAGTGACTGAACACTGTTAAAATAATGTGTTGTCTATGGATCTTCTCATTTGTGATTTCATTTTGGGTTTGGTGCAAGGGCAAGTTCTCTCATTAAGGAGCAGATGTACATGAGATGAGATATAGAAAACCTACTTGACAGAATTTAATCAGTTTTGTTTGCAAAAGCACAAATGGTTCAGTGAAAATCCGAATGCCATAGGCACTGTTTTGTCTTCTACTGCTCAGTCAGGGAGGTTCTTGACCAGTGTCTGCTCTCCAAGTGCCTGGCACTGTGCACGCACCGAGGGACGGAGTGGAACAGACATTATGATGTTAACCTGCAAAGCTCCGCTTTCCAGCAGAAGAGTGAGAATGCTACTGTTTTAGATTAGAATAAAAGATACTGTGCTCGCTTATGTTGCTGCTTAACCCTCGAGAGATATTTTCAGTATCTCTGCTCAGATTTAGGAAGAGCCTTAAAAGCGATAACCCATTCAGTTCGAATATCGGTTTTATGGCTATCACTGTAAGTGACTCTTGTTTTTTATTTTCCTTTTTCTGAATCGTCTTAAGCAATACAGTTGAGAATTTGATATTCTCAAACTTGTTTAGATATTTCAGAAAAATTCAGAAATATCTGTTAGTACATTTGTTTAAACCATGAGAACTAGGGCAGATATAAAAGCGTCTCGATGTCTTGGAATCTTGTGCTGCTGTTTTTCTCAGCAGCCTATGTGCCTATGTTCATTCAAAATCTACAAGGTAAGGCTCTGCACTCCCATCTCATTCAGTGGATACATTTTCTGTGTCTCCCAAGTAGTCAAAAAGCTCTTTGACAGCGGGCTTTGTGCCTGATTCATTTGTATACCTCACTTACTTATTTAGATGTTTTACATACCAAAAGCCATTAGGAATATCTGTTCAACATAAATGAAACAGAGGGAAGGAGTATAAGTAACTATTTTTCTATACATAGCTAATTCATTACGAAAGAGCCTTTGTTTAAGGCTGCATCCTGCATCCCCCAGCTGTGGCTCTCAGGGGCTCTCGTGAGGGCTCCTGATTGAGGAGGGTGAGCAGTGAGCTGGACGCTCCCCAGCCACACCTCCCGGTGTCCGGAAAGAGGGCCGTGCCGATTCCTGGGCCAGCCTCATTGCTTATCTTCCAGGGTCCTGCCCTTTCCACTTACTATCTGCTTCAAACTTCCAAAGCCACAGCTGTCCCTGTGCTCAAACCTGAGTTCCTAATCAGGTTCGTGTCATGTGCTCATTTGCAGTTTACCCAGGATCCACCTGTGCTTTCTCTGTCAATGCTCACTGGCTTTCAGCTTCTCTGGTGCTGTGGCTCATGTGAATCTTATGCCCTGTGTTTCTCTTTCTTTCTTTCTTTCTTTCTTTCTTTCTTTCTTTCTTTCTTTCTTTCTTTCTTTCTTTCTTTCTTTCTTTCTTTCTTTCTTTCTTTCTTTCTTTCTTTCTTCCTTCCTTCCTTCCTTCCTTTCTTTCTTTTTCTTTCTTTCTTTCTTTTTCTTTCTTTCCTTCTTTT
Source organism: Thryonomys swinderianus (assembly GCA_004025085.1). NCBI lineage: Eukaryota > Metazoa > Chordata > Mammalia > Rodentia > Thryonomyidae > Thryonomys > Thryonomys swinderianus. Next base: position 24,949 of record PVIC010025728.1, read on the forward strand.
TCTTTCTTTCCTTCTTTCCTTCTTTCCTTCTTTCCTTCCTTCCTTCCTTCCTTCCTTCCTTCCTTCCTTCCTTCCTTCCTTCCTTCCTTCCTTCCTTCCTTCCTTCCTTCCTTCCT
>PVIC010025729.1:0-25573 GCA_004025085.1 Thryonomys swinderianus
CAGGACAGCACTTTAAACCTGTTTTCTCCTCAAGATACACTGTGATCCAGCTTGGCTTGTAAATATTTCTATTATCAAATCATCCCCGGATGTCTAATAGATAGCCTCGAAGACAGACAGAAATGTAAATGTATAAGTCTTTTTAGAAGGTGGAGAAATGTGATAGTGAGAATCTTGCCACTGATTAGCGACTCTTGCTGTCTAGCATTCTCTACGAGGTCACTTCTCCCAGTAACCCTGACTGGCTTGTAGATGTGGCCATCAGGACTGGTGGAGGTCAGGTTCCAGAGGGTGGAAAAGCCGGGATTCCAGCCTCAGAGTTTTGAACTAATAAAAATCCTAGACTTGTCAATGTTCTGAATTTGAGGGGGCATATGCATTTTGGGTCCCAAAGATACTGATCCTTAAGAAGATCTAACTCCACAATCACACACATAGAACACACACACACATACACTCCTGCTGCGGGGAGAGCTCTGATCACACCTGGTCACAGATATCTCCAAACCTTTCCAGCAGCTTTAATATTTGCTAAAGATGCACGAAAAGCTCTAAGGGCACAGCGTGGGCTGCGGACTCATCTCCGCCCCGGGGAAGAAGTGCCGCTTGCGTCTAAGGCCACCAGTCTAGAGGCGCGTGAAACGCCTTCAAATCCCACTATGGGTCTCTGTCCAAATCGAAAGTCTGCTGCACACCAAGCACCAGCTGCAGCTGCTCCTCCAGCCTCTCTTGCAGTCACCTGTGGCCCCGGTCAAAGGAAACCGAGATGAAAGTGCTAGATTCGTTCCGCCCGAATCAGTCGGCTAACACTGCAAACACAAACACGTGTCCTGCACATGCCATCGCCGCCCCGCACCAAACGACCTGGTTATACTTTTGTAGCAGAATTGCAGGAGATTAAACCACGCAGCGCAGAGCTCAGCGGGCCGGGCGGAATGGACAGCGCCCTGCTGGTGCCACGGCCAGGCGGTGCACCCTTCCTTGTTGCCGCAAGAGGCAGCTGGCCAGCGAGGAGGGTTTCCCAAGACAGAAGGTCAGGAATTCAGTGATCCATTTTGCCAGTGTCTAAAAGCTAGAAATCCATCAAAACTCCTTCTTCCAGAATTTCTGTTCAGACTGTCCCTGGCTGTGTCACCCACTCTGCACGTCTCACTGTGTCTCAAACCGCCCCACGACCTCACACTCCTGATTGTTGCTGAAAACACCGAATAACTGAAGGATATTTTCGTAGTCACTGTTGTTGTTTTAATATTAATTTGCGTGTACCTTTAAATTATTAAACTAAAAGGTATTAATTATAATTGATTACCTTTAAATTTTTAAATATGAAAAGGTACAATTTTTTGAAAAGGTACAATTTTATTAAAATAAATGAACAGTTTTAGTTTTACAAGATGCTTTAAAAAGAATAAGGTTTATAAAAAGCACAATTCAAGAGATGCCCTGATAAAATTTTTTTAAAATAAAGGAGACCATCAAAGGTTGGCAGGGTGGTACACACCTGCAATCCCAGCTACTCAGGAGACTGAGGCAGGAGAATTGCAAGCTGAAGGGTAACCTGGACAATTTAGTGAGATACTGTCTGAAAATTAAAAAAAAAAAATTAAAAAGGGCTATGGGTCTAGCTTAGTGCTACTGGCAAATCGAAAAGACTTACAAGTCCTAAAGAATGACTGTGTCTGAGTGGTCACTTCCTAATGGTATTTTATGGCTAAAAACAGTTTTCTAGACCATTTTGTACAACCCTGCCCTTTTAAAGCCTCACACCTAAAGATCCTGCCATGACAGAATTCCTCCCAGATTTTCTGGAAACTGGTTAAAAAAATACAAAAGTTTGTATTTAGGAATATATATAAGTTTATAAAAGGAGTGAACATCAAATCAAATCAGTTTGGATATTAACATTTATCGCCAAATAAAACAAATGAAAAACCTCCTTTGCCGAGACCTTGAAGCCTCCTCCTGGGGTTTATTACACTCTCACGAGACACTGCCAGTTAAGACACGATCTCAGGTCCACATCTGGGAAAACAGCTGCTGTGAGCTCGGCAGCTGGTCTGGCTACAGCCAGGACCAGGACGGACAGGTTTTCCTCCACTGAGGCACATGGTAATTAAACAATTGTAACAGCAGCAAGGATCAGAGAGATATTAAACCATGTGGAACCCGTGCGAAGATTCAGTATTTCTCAGATGCTGGTAAGGACCTTGAGGAGGCGTCTGGCCCTGCTCCTTCCTGGGTCTAGAGAAGATGTTACTTAAAAGCCTAAGAGTCAGTCACCCCCCCCCCCAGCAACACACTTATTTGGATTCACTGCTGGACAAGTTTATGTTTATCCCGCCCCTGCTCCCCCCATCTCCCTGTGCAGATGGCTCCGTTTAACAAAGAGGCTGGCGTCACCTGTGCGACACAGGAACACGTAGGCTTCTTTAGGGTGGCCATGAAGGCTGAAAAGGCAGCATGTTTCCTGCTCAGCTGGCCCAAGAGGAGTCATAGTATGACAGTGAAAGGCTGCTTTGGGCATGGACCAGCACAAGTCTTCTTGTCTTAGTGCTAAGTGTCCACAGATATCAGCCAGCCACTAGCTTTCCCTCTCATATCCTGGAAAAAAAGTTGCAGAGCAAGCAGCACCAAGCAACACAATTTCTTCCCTCTAAGTTTGTCCTAAAGCAGAGATCCTCAAATTTTACTGATGGTTAGAATCCCTGGTAGTTCTTAACAATCCCAATGCTCAGGATGTGACCCAGGCAGATTCAACAAATCCCCAGGGCTCAGACCTTGGTAGGCGGATGTTCTGAGGCTCCTCTATGATTTTAGAGGGCCCTTTTGGAGAAGCAGTGATTTTGAAAGAAACTTATGCAAAATCAATCTCTATTCATTGGTGTGAAAACTGACCAGTGACTCTAGATATCTGTGCATCCGCCTTTTTGCGGTGCTGGAGACAAGTTTTAACCCCATGATGGTGGAGCGGGCCTTTTCCTGTGTGCAATCTGTAGACCCTGTCTAATATTTTCCATACCAAGCAATGAGATCACAAACTCCAAAAAACTAAATCAAAACCGGAGGCATTACGGGGTCTTCCATAAAAATCCATAGCCCATACATGGTGGGGGGAGAAAATTAAAACCATTACTGAACTGTGGACATATTTTATGTACATAAATAAAAATACACATTTGTACATATATGAATATCATGCAGGCATTGGGATGTTGCAGCAATTTGAAAGGCAAAGATATCCAGAGATATTAAGATAAAAGTGATAGGCTAGCCAAATACTACTACTACTTACAAATAAACATCCCATTTGTGCCTTCAGGAAAGCTCCTCAAACTGATTTCTGAGCAAATGCCATACCAGTAAGAAACAACAGAAAAAGGCTTATAAAAATTAAGTGAAAAGGGAAAGCCAATTTGGATGAGAACACACAATCCCAGAGACCTTCAGGACTTCTGGGCTTACACTAAACAAACTGAACCTTAGCTCAGTAACAAAGCCTTTATTACAAAATGGCAAAGTTTCTAAGTAACACGAAGAACGAAATTGTTAATATCTAAATCTGGTTGTAATTTCAATCATGGAAGAAATGGGTGAGGGAAAAATGGGGATTTGTGGGGGGATCTGGCTTTTAGTCTCACCTGTAGGTTTTAGTGGTAGAAACCATTATTATAAGGGTAGAAACCATTATTATAAGGGTAAAAACCATTATTATAAGGGTTACTCTGAAACCAAAATGCCCCCTGCCCAGGGGTAGAATTAGGGCTCTTTTCTGTGTGTGTGCTGAAGATGGGGGGCCGTGGGGCTGTCTTTGATGGGAAATTAGGCAAAAGCAAGTACACAAGCCCTAGTCAAGACAAAGGTCTGCACGGGTCCTTCTTGTGCACCCTCCTGGTCCTAAGTCTGCGCAGGAGCAGAAGCATCTAATGTGCTGCCCTTGCTTTCAAGGGCATTGCGCTTCAAGCTGGATCCAATTAGGCTGGGTGACTGTGGATGCCTCGGTCGCACACGTGTCCCTGCTTTCAGGAGACCTCATCTACCGCCCACCTTTACCTTTGCGAGTTGTCTTCAAGGTGCTCGCAGCCACCCTCTCCCTTCCCTTCACAAACGCCACTTTTGTCCTTTGCAAACCAAACCAAACCAAACCAAAATCAAAAGCCCTCGCCCCGTGGTTACATCTCTCCCATTCTGAGTACTCAGGAGATACGCCTCCCAGACATTTTAAATTTCCTAAAAGTTTCCATTTTAATATCAGCACTGTCACATAAACTCCTGGGAGAGCTTGCCGGGAAAGTGGAATTTTGGCCACTGCCTTGAGCCTCCTGCAGGATGTTTAGGTTGATGTGATGAACTGAAATCGTTTTCTAATTGCAAAATATCGCTAATTCTCTCTAAGAGGAAACCGAGGCTTATGCTTCCCCCCCTCGCTGAGGAAAGCGAGAAGACACCACACAAGGAACTCAAGACCCCTCGGGGCTCGGTCTACATGCAAAGCGAGCTGCGGTATTTCTCCGCCGCATCTCTCTCAAAGGCTCAGAGCAGCTCTTTCTTCTTGTGAAGGGCCGCAGCCCCCCTCTGTTTGTCACCCAAACACCCCACCCTATAAAATGTTTCTACTTTGACAGCGATGTTACACAGGTGGTAGTCAGGTCAGTGCACCCCGGGGTAGGAAGTATTTTAGATCTTCCTTCGCGACAACGCGCTTTAAATCCTAGAATGGTTTCGCAGCACATTTGTTGTCTGGGTTTTTTTCCCCCTTTCATCTCTGAACGGAATCAGTGGACTCGGGCCATTCACTGTTTTGTTTATCACACAAAAATATTCATTTATTCCTACGTATCCATTTCACTTGAGGAAAATGAAAAACAGTTTTTTCTTTGCTGCCCTGGCTGCTCTGTGTTTCCTGGATGCTTCCTGGGGCTGTAATCAGGGAAGGTGCAAGGGCAGATATTTCAAGCCAGCTAACAAGCCAAATGCTTTCAGACTTCTGGTTAAACAGAAAACAGGTCGCAGGGGGGTGGGGGTGGGGTGCAGTGCTATCTCTGTCTCTTGGGCTCAGTTTTAATGCTGATGGGCAGCAGGGATACCTTTGCATTGGATCCGGTGAGTTTGTGCCCGCTCCCGAGCCCACCCGTCAGGGCTCATGGGACGCCAGTGTCCTCCCAGCCTCCTGCTCTTTGGTCCTTCTCCCTCCCTGTCCCTTGCCCTGGGCTCAGTGGTATCCTTGTAATCCCCTCATCTGGTTCAGCTCTTCTTCCCAGAATTTTCTTGCACTTTTTACCTCTGCTGTAACATTTCTTTGTTATTATTTTTAAGAGTGAAAGGGTTTCCTTTGCAAAAATGCATGTCTGTGGTTCGAGATGTCTCTATAATCCAATATAAAACTCGTTCATCGCCTGACCAGCTTTTATAAAAAGTGAAGTTTGAAACTTTAGAGGCTGACTTGTTTGACTTATTTCAAGCCACAGGACTCACTGTGCAGTGTTCTTAAAAACAGTGCAAACGCAGCCGGCCACGCCTGGAAGCCCACCGAGGAGGTGAGAACCAGGGAGATGACCAGACTTGGGGAAGCCGAGCGCGGTTAGGCCCAGGCTCCGGCTCTTTGCCTCCGCTCTCGCTTCCTTCCCGGCAGCACCGAATCGCTCCTCTGAGCGGTCTGAATGGGACTCTCAGCTGCTTGTTTAGTTTTCTCGTGGAAACCGTGCAACTGCCGGGAAGAGTCCAGCCTTTTGCACATTTTATTTTGTAACCAAATCCCCGCCACCCACCAGAGATCACCATCAAAGACCTAAGCGATGCTGGAGAGGAGAGGTGCAGTGGGAGCGACTCCGGCTCCCCGGACAGCCCTGTGGCCTCCGGTTCCGGCCTGGGAGAACTCGGTGCCAACCTCGCTGCTGACACCCCCTTCGCGCCTGCCTGCTCGGGTACTCACCCTGTGACACCCAACCTGCCTCTCCAGGTCCAGCCTGGGAACTTTCCGGGCCAGGCCCTCGGACGGTGAGGGGACCGCACTCTTCTCTCTCCTGCCGCTGTGCACCCTCAGCCCCAGGCTGGTGAGCACGTCTCAAGTTCCCTTTCTGGGGTGCGGTGACTGCCCTTCCCAGCCCGGCCACCGCGGGCCCGCGAACTCCTTACCTCCGCGCTCAGCGCTGGCCAGCGGCTGTCCGACTGTGCAGAGCCCGGCTCCTCCCGCGAGGGAAAGGCGGCCTCGCGCTCCTGCAATCCCACTTCGGGCCACTTTGCAGTTTACAGCTCAAAGCGCGGGAATCCGCGGAGGCCGGCCGGGGGCCGACAGGGGGCGACAAACTGTAAGGTTTACCAGGTGCCTGGCTGGGCCCAGGGCTGCAGAGAGCTGGTGCGGTGGCGACTGCACCTGGGGAGGAGACCCGGTGTTGCCCTTCCCCTAGGGCTGTCCTCGTGCTCCCCTCGGTCTCTGCGGAGCTGCGAAAGACTTCGCTGGAGCGAGGGTGCCATCCTGCCATCCTGACCGCGCCTCCTGCACCAGGAACTGGGGCGAGCCGGCTGTCACACTTGCTCTCTTAGCTCCTTCAGGGTGCGAGTTCTCGCTACAGAGGAGCTAAGTGGCCTCAGCTGCCTCTGCACGGCCTGGCTGCAAATCTCAGAGACCCCACGGTGTGGGAACTCGCCTTTCTCGGGGCATCCTTTGCCTGACTTGAAAGTAGGCACGTCTAGACCAGGGCGCAAAGGTCCCACAACACCCGGGGAGAGCCGTGCAGGAATCCGCTCCCAGCCTCCGCGCCCTCCGCCCTGTGCTCTAGGGCTCTGCGCGGTGCAGCATGTCTCCAGGTCTAAGGGGTCTCTGCCCAGAGCCTGAGGAGGCCTGGCCTTTCAAAGAGTCCCTGGATCTCTCAGGGAGCTGGCCCCAACCCTCTTTCCGGTCCCCAGAGCTCTCTGGGTCCATTCAGGCTCAAAACACCAAGATGTCCTTCTCCCCTTTCCCTCTGGGCTGCTCTTTATGACTCTGAGACTATGGCATTCTGGGAAGCGCTGAACTGTGTGCTGAAAGCAAGTTCAGCGGAGCTGGCATCTAAGGGCAAAGGAGAGGACTGTTCTGTGTTAGCAGCGGTGCCCGGTGCTGCAGGTGCTGGGGAGAGGGAGGCCTGTGGCCCGGGATGGAAGGGTGCCTTTTGCCTCCCAGTGGGGGTCGCTCCTGCAGCCTCTTCCATCCTAAGGCTCCTCGCAGTCTGAGGACAAGGGCAGCTTGGAACGGTCTTCCCTCCTGTTTCCGGGTCACCTCTCGTGGGTGGGCCTGGCTGCTGGAGACAAAACCTGGACGCCCCCTCCTTCTCTCCGGGGAGGTGGAAGGACCCCACCGCACCAGGGAGGAGGTGGCCCTAACTTAGACAGGGAAACCAGATGTCCTGGAAGCAGGACTGGGGAGGTGGCCGGAAATGGGGTGCCCCACCCCGGGAGCACACTGTCTTCCTTCACGTTGGCCCTGGCACAGAGCGGCTGGGGTCCTGACCTCTTTTCTCCTTTGCTATTGCCAGGGAGAGGAAGTTGAGGCCTGCACACCCCGAACCCTATGATCAATGATCCATTATAGCCTTCTGATGTCTTATTAATAATCGTGGCCGAAGTGGAAATAAAACTGAACCAAAAGTAGAACTCGTGTTAAGACTAAGTGCTGTATAATCAGTTTGAAATGGCTTCCTCACCATCCCCAAGCCAGAGGCAAGAGGGGGCCCAAGGACCATAACAGGCCGGCAAGGTTGGGGACAGTCTTATTTGTGGAGAGTGTTGGGGGTGTGTGTCTGAGGGGGTGGAGAAAGCGGTGGGGAGGAAGACACCGGGGAGGGTGCTGAGTTAGGGGCGGGGAGGGGGCCCTCAGCGCAGGACGGGAACCAATGAGCTGCCAACTCTCGAGTCTGCGGCGTGACCGCAGAGATTGACGTGGAGGACACGTCAAATTGATTCCCGCACGCGGCAGCTTCCCGGTCAGACGAATTTCTCCTAATCGGATGAAGTTCACCCTGGGCCTGGGGTCGCAGGCGTGGAGAGTGTCTTGGGCGCGGGCGGCGGCGGCGGCGGCGGGCCCCGGGGCCGGCAGCGGCGTGCTGGGCGGTGGCGCGGTGCGCGTCTCCAGCCCCCGGCCCCGGCGGCGCGGCTCTCGCCTCGCGCGCGCGCTCCCTCTATGCCTCTCCGGCGGCGGCGGCGGCGCAGCTCTCCCGGACCGCGCCGGGCCCTGTCCCCGCCGCCCCGGCGCCAGGCAGCCGGCCGGCCCGCGCGCCATGGGTAAGGGCGAGGGGCGGGCAGGCGCGGCCGGGCTGAGGAGACACTTCCCGGGCGATTGCGTCCCGGGTCTCGGACCGTCCACGTTCTCCGCGCATCCTCAGACCTGGCAGGCAGTTCTTCAAGTTAGGGAGAGGGGGGTGTCCCCAGTGGTCGCGCCGAGGTCTCGAGGAGGCGCAGAGAGCAGGAGTACGCAGCGCTCCCTTCCGCGGCCGCTTTCTTGCGGCGGGACCCAGTAGGTTGGCCCCAGTCAGCTGTCCCGGGACGCGCGGGTCACCTCGGGGGCGCGCCCGGATGCAGCCCGCCGCCCCTCGCTAACCAGCGGTGTTTTCTTCTTCCTGGCTGGCTTCGGTCGGGGCGTCGCAGAGCAGACGTACGGCGAAGTGAACCAGCTGGGCGGCGTGTTCGTGAACGGCCGCCCCCTGCCCAACGCCATCCGCCTGCGCATCGTTGAGCTGGCGCAGCTGGGCATCCGACCCTGTGACATCAGCCGGCAGCTGCGCGTCTCCCACGGCTGTGTGAGCAAGATCCTGGCGCGCTACAACGAGACCGGCTCCATCCTGCCCGGGGCCATCGGAGGCAGCAAGCCTCGAGTCACCACACCCAACGTGGTCAAACACATCCGGGACTACAAGCAGGGTGACCCTGGCATCTTCGCTTGGGAGATCCGTGACCGGCTGCTAGCTGATGGGGTCTGCGACAAGTACAACGTGCCCTCCGTGAGCTCCATCAGCCGCATCCTGCGCAACAAGATCGGCAGCCTGGCTCAGCCCGGGCCCTACGAGCCCAGCAAGCAGCCGCCGCCCCAGCCCGCGCTGCCCTACAACCCCATCTACCAGTACCCCTACCCTAGTCCTGTGTCGCCCACGGGCGCCAAGATGGGCGGCCACCCCGGGGTCCCCGGCTCAGCGGGCCACGTGAGCATCCCGCGTTCGTGGCCCTCGGCGCATTCAGTCAGCAATATCCTGGGCATCCGGACGCTGATGGAGCAAACAGGTCAGTCTACCTCCCTCCCCTGCAGCCTCACGCGAGGGGCCGCTCTGCCCGCTGTCTCGACTGCTTCTGGCCCTAGAGAGAGCTGGGGGCTGCCCGGGAGGCTGGGGGGCTGGAACTTTCTGTGGGAGCCCTCGGACATCTTGAACTTTTTATGACAAATATGGAAAATATTTCCCAAACGGAAGAGCCATTGCAGACCGCGAATTCAGAGGCTTGAAATCTCGCTTTTCCAATCTTGCAAAAAGAATGCAAACCTCTGTTACCAAATCTCAGCCAAACAAATTGCCCACACACTCTAAGACCCTTTCTTTAGCTTTCAGGGTCCCTTGCTGTTATCCAAGGACTGTGTCTTCCATCTCGGCCCAGAGAAAGGGACCCAGCTTGTGGCATGGCCTAAATCTCTAGAAGCTCTGAGGCTTTGCAGGTTCTGGAGCTAGGTTTGTGGGTGCTGGCACCCCCAGGCTGCAGCCACCGCTACAAACATTTTCTTTTCACTTGTGATTGAAACTCCACCATCTGTCTCTCATCTCTGGTGGAAGAGAAAGAGAAAAGTTTGGGACAACTTTGGTGTCTGGCTCCAGAGGGACCTATGTGGGCCTAAAGCAGTTCTCTTCAACTTAGCCTGGGTTGGCATTGTTCTCTCTTGCTAGGCAGCTCCCTCAGGCCTGCCCACACATCTGGAGATTTGTCTCCATTCCCTGCATGCATACCCCACCAGGAGCTGCTGGGTGCTTGGGTAGGCGGGATGATGGTTTTATAGGAGTGTGAAATGGTTCCCCTCAGATGCTTCTTAAGACACAGACATACACACTAGTTTGTGAATTTGAACTTAGACCCTTCTGGATGCCACCTCTGCATGGTGATTGTGGCTCCAACCCAGAGCACCTTGCTGGGGCTGGTCTCTTGGGCACTTTTTCGTGGGAAGCGGGTCTCAGACTGCAGGAGCAGAGCAGGCCCTGAGCCTTCCTTTCTATTGTCGCTTAGAGGGAAAGCAGTGTCACTTCCGCTTCACCTCTATAGCCTGGGGAGCATTTGCTCCCTCCAAGCATTTGTGGGACAATGGCCCATTCTCATGCTGGAAGCCTGCCTGGGAGCTGTGGGTGAGGGTAATCTTTCAGACTGGAGGGCTTCGAAGAGGTGCCTGCCTGCTGACCCCCCGTGTCTCCCCAGGGGCCCTGGCCGGGAGTGAAGGCACTGCCTACTCCCCGAAGTTGGAAGAGTGGGCCGGGGTGAACCGCGCGCCCTTCCCCACCACCCCCGTGGTGAACGGGCTGGAGAAGCCTGCCTTGGATGCGGACATTAAATACACCCAGGTAGGGGTGAGAGCATAAACTTTTCAGTCCTTTCCTACACGCTAGTTTGGAGAGGGCGCTTTGCGGGAAGCCTCTGCTAATAAAGCGGGACTCTCAGATTGAAGATGCTCGTGGAGCCCCCGGTCAGACTCCAACGGGGCAGACCACGATTTCCTCGCTTTTTATTACGTTTACTAACACTTGGGTGGATGTTAAAAATCACTTTGCCGCCGAGTTCTCACTAGGAGAATGAAGGGTCAGGCAATGCACACAAGATTGATGGGGCAGCAGGGGAGGCTGCGGCGGGCTGACCGTACCTCTCGTTGGCAGTCGGCCTCTGGGCTCTCCGCCGTGGGCGGCTTCCTCCCGGCCTGCGCGTACCCAGCTTCCAACCAGCACGGCGTGTACAGTGCACCCGGAGGCGGCTACCTTGCCCCGGGCCCGCCTTGGCCTTCTGCGCAGGGACCCCCGCTGTCGCCGCCTGGGGCCAGCGTCTCGGTGCACAGCGGGGAGCTCGCTGCAGCAGTGACCTTCAAGCATCCCAGCCGAGAAGGTGAGCGGTGCAGGAAGGAACGGAAGGGGGAAGCAAGGATCCTGGAGGGGAGAGGAAAGGTGGGGTTGGGGGAAAAGGAAGGGAGGGAGAAAAGGAGAGGGAGGAGGGCTGCGCTGGGCTGGGCTGGGCTGGAGGCATAAACCCTTCCCCAGTCTTGAGTCTGTAGTTTCTGGGATCACTGGTTCCTGTCTTAACAGGTGTCCCTACAGGGGCGGCCGAAGCAGGGCTGGTCCTGGGTTTGGACGTGGGTTTTGCTTTGGCCAAGTTGGTGCTCCTTTTCGGCTAGAAGGCACCCTCCACTGGCTTTTGTGGTCCTCCAAGCCTCACTTTCAGAGGAACTGTCTCGCTCTTGAGCCCTAAGGGTGGGGTCAGACTTTCACCTGAACCCACACCTGGACCCTTCTAGTTGTAGCTGCTCCTCAGCTTCTTCCAAGCTTCTTTTTTTTTCTTTTCTTATAAATCATGTCCTAGTCTGACTCTCAGATTATTTTTCTTAAACATATTGAAAAGGAGAGCATTTCAATCCTGAATCCTTAACTCTAGACTCTCTTGTACTCTCTTTTTTGCGGTTCTTTCTGAAGGCCATGTGACTGGGACTTCTGCATTAATTCTCCCTCCCCTGTGCTTCCTGTTCCTCAGATGTGTTCCCTAATACAATCCCCACTTAGGGGATTTTAGGGGTTTAGTGGCCAGTTAGCAGTGAGAGGGGCATCAGTTTATGTTGCCCCCTGCGGTCTGGTTTTCCCTTTATTTTGGGAAACATTGACCTGTCTTTTGAATTTCCAATTGTGTTGCTGAATTTGCTAATTTTGATGCTGCCTCAGTTTAGATTCCAACCTTCAGGAATTTGAGCTGTCTTAGTTCTGTGCTAGAAAGGTGGGTAGGTGTCACCTCAGAAAGCTTCAGTCCCAGCAGAGAGGACTGGCTGGAGACCTGTAGGGCACCCTGGGTTAAGAAGTTTCTAGATTATAGCAGAATCTTTACTAGGATACCTGCCTAGCTCCTGAGGAAGTGGTGGCAGATATTGGGGGCAGGCAGGTGACAGGAGTGGCTTCCTTCAAAGTGTCGCTTCCAAGTAGTTTTGATGAGGCCCAGTGATAAGATCTCGGGGTGACCTTGAGGTTGAGGTGCTGTCTGGAGTAATGACTTACAAAAAAGTATATTTTTCCTCTTTGCACTTTTCCTAGGAAGCACAGCTTGTGATATCAGGATAATGCTCATTTACGCAATTAGAGACAAATTCAAGAAAATAAAGTTAGTGAAAACTGAACATTAGAACTCCTTTAAAAGTTGACTTAAATATCAGGGTAATGCCACTCGGTCCTTTGAAGAAAAATCCAAGTAAAGGGAAATTTAAAATGGAGACTGAGAGCTCTTACTAGCCTCGCACAGCCCGGCGTCTTGTCCCATAGCACTCCACACTCAGGGCTGTCTGCTGAAGTCGAAATCAGAATGGGATTGCCTCACTGCAGAGATCACTTATCTGAGCAATCTCTTTTGAACTCAAATAGTTCATCCACAAATTTAAATATTTTCTCCTAGATTGATTCCAAAGCGAAAGAAATCTTAGAAAAAATAAAGACTCATGTCTTTCTAGGGATGCAGTCATTTCCAAATTAGCCACTTTGTCCTGGAGCATTTCAAACCCTACATTAGAAATAAATTAGGAATTTCAGATGAGACCCAAAGGTAAAGCTCAGTCCTCAATTTGAAATGGTTTCTAGTTAATTCAGAAGGGGATGCAACTTAATTTTTGGGTTTTTTGGTGGTTGGTTTTCTTTAGTGAATATAGAACCTTTCCTTTCCTAAGTACAGAGCTATTCAACAGTGATGTTTTTAAGTCTGCTTTACAGTCAGAACTGCTGTTAGGAAGCATCCTACCAGTTTTCAAAATCCTCAGCCATAATCGGCTACACTGGCTATAAATTAACATTTTAATGCCTGACCTTGGCAGTTATTTAAAAGGTTCAGGTAAAGGATCATGGATCAGGCCCATCATTTATAACAAATTTTCAAGTTGGCATGAAAGTGTTTCTGTTTGAGGAACATAAAAACAATCACTTATTATGTATCTACTTTCACAGCATGAGAATCATATACACAGTTGGGTTATGAATTTTTACTCTTCTTAAGGGCAGAAATATTAGGAAAGTCTTCCCTTCCCTGGAACTTAAAAAGATGAAATGAAGTGATAGTAAGTATCACAATTTATTTTTAAACCAGTTCTTTAAAGATTAATATTTTAAAATAGATCCACTACATAAGCCAGGTTGCTATCATTACTTGTCATTCAGTTCTTAATAGTAAGAGTGGAATTTCTTAAGTTTCTTTTCAATAAAAAGTACTTTTGACCATCCAATGTATACATAGAACACAAACAGTGTTACGCCCATCTAACTGCGTTTCCCCTAAGTTAGATGAAGATCGAAAAATTTCTCTGAGGACAGCCCAACTGAATGTCAGATTAAGCATCACAGCTGATTATTTTTCTCCTGGTAAAAGATGAGGAGTCTGTTCATCTTCGCATCTTCTGAAAGGACCAGAGACGGGATAGTCTACTTCTGTCCAGATGTTTTTCCAGGGCCAGAGTAAACACCCGTTCCCCAAAGTAACAGTTGCTATTATCCCTCTGCTTTCAGAACCCTCAAGAAAGTCTTGGGAATCCAATCTATTGTATATCTGCTGGGGAATTAGTTCTTAGAGGATTGTAAAAACGAGTTTTGACAGAAATCACTGGGGCACTCGAATCCTAGGACGCCACTGTCAGCCTGGGCTTATTTGACCCAGCCCGGGGACACTTTCTGTCCACAGCTATCCCAGTCCCGCAAGTTTAAAAAATCCTGGCCCCCAGTTCAGTGAAGTGCAGAATCCCACAGCTCAGGCTCCTGAAGCCAAAGACACTCACTCTGGGTGCCTTGGGAGGGAGAAGGGTAGAATCCTCTGCAGCCCCATGTTTATTTTTAACCACTGCCTATTTCTTGTTTATCTCGAAGGGAACCCGGCTGAGCTGAGAAACTTGCCCTCGGTTTTCTGAGCAGGTCCGCACTTTGAAGCGTGTGCGTGTGTGCGTGTGCGTGTGCGCGCGCGTGCGCGCGGTAGAAAGAAAAGATCTGTGTCCTTCGCTGGACAGTCCACCGTGTAGGAATGAGAGAGAGAGGCGGCAAGGGTGTGGGGTCGCTCTGTCCTGGAAAATGTCTTAAGATTTCTTCAAACTCTGTGTGAATATCTGCCTGTGTTTCCGGGACCCTGAGGTGTCGTTGGAGCTTCTGCGGGCACAAGGAGACCTGGGCAGGGAATTGCCGAGCTCCCACACACCCAGCCCAGGCGCCGGCGCTCGCCCTTTAGCGCAGGGCTGGTTGCAGGGAAAGACAGAATTGAAAAGAGGCTCTTTGGGGCATAAATAGAGTGTGCTCCCGGTGCAGAAGCTGCCTGGGTCTGTAGAGGGAAAGACGGTTGCGAAATTCTGGCGTCACTTTTTGGCTTCCAGAAGCACAATTTGGGCCCCTTCCTGAAACCCAAAATAACAGTGCAACAGGCAGAACACAGCCTGACCTGGCAAAGCCACGTCACTTAAATCCAAGGGCCAGAGGCCTGAGATGCCGTGGTGAGCGCGTCTGGGGGTCCCTGACTTCAGGGAACCACCAAGTCAGCCGCTGGCTACAGCGTTGCTCAGCGACTCTTAGGAGCATCCGAACCGGCTGGGTTGGGGCGTCCGGGTCTTGACCTCCGCTCCCGCCGATCCGAGCCCTCCGTCGGTCCCCGCGGTACCGCGGTGCTGACGGGTGGGGGGCCTGGGGCCGTGCCGGTGCTCACCACCCGGGCTAGGCACGCAGTGGCCCGGCTGAAGCGCAGGTGTCACCTCCGCCCGCGCGCTTCCCAGGGAGGGAGAGGCGGCGCTGGGGGCCTGGCCGCTGGCGTTCCCGCACTTCGCACAGCGCCGAGGTCTGTAGCCGGCTCTGCGAGGCGGTGACCACGACGCCCTGTGCTCCCTCCCGCAGGCCCCGACCGGAAGCCCCCCAGCCCGGGCGGCAAGGCTTCGGATGGCCTCGGCAGTAGCTTGCACGGACTGTCGCTCCCCGCATCCTCCTCCTAGGGCCTCTGGCGCTTGTCCGGGTGGAGTGCGGAGGGTACAAGCTGAGGACCCGAACACCTGAGGACCCGAACATACCAGAATGACCCAGGCGCCGAACACCCGCGGACAGAAAGACCCGCGAAGCTAAGGACCCGAGGACCGGAAGAACCGAGGCCGCAGGGCAGAGGCGCAGCCCAGGAGGAGCGGTTGAGGCCCAGAGCACTGCGTCGGGCTCCCTGCTCGGCCCCGAGGCCACACGCTTCCTTGGCGCAGCTCCTTAGTCTTCCTGAACTTTGGCTGCAGACCCTTGAGCCCTGACGCGGTCCTTCCTCAGACACGGCCTTCCTGCTCTGCCAGCCTTAAATTCCCCTTTGTCTTCCTTTGTTTCTCTTCTCCGAACCCCATGCTTCCTGCCTCAGTTTCGTTTTCCTTCTTCCCTCTCTCTCATCCTACCTTTTCGCCACCCCTCCCTCTCTGGCCCTCTCCACTTGGCTCCCCCCTCTGCCTTTTCTCCCACACTGTCCCTCTTGTCCCTTGTTCCTCTGGGTGGCAGAAACCTTCAGTCACTTTCAAAGCCCAGGCCTTGGTTCCCCTGTCCCTGCTCCCCCAATCCAGGAATGCCCAGCTCACCCTCCAGAAAGCCCCTTCGGTGTGCCCCCAATCCCTCCCATCCGGGTCTAAGGGGAGCAGCAGAACGAAAAAGCAGAAAGAGAAGCTACAGCCTTTATTTTATATTTTTTTATAATGACAAACACAACTTTGGTGAACTGTCCACTCCCTTTGGTGCTCTGGAAATCTGTATTTTCCCAGTGCCTGGCTGGCCTTCTCTGTGCTCTGAGACGATGTCACCTCGTATAAGATGGGGTGTGAGTTGGGAACACTTGACTGCCCGGGTGTTCTCAGTAACCAGAAGACTGGTGACCTGGGCACCTTCCCTCCTCTACCCCGGCATGGGAATCTGACAGTTGGTAAGCGTATCAGCACGCCTCTGGCTGCAGCAGAGATGTTACTTTAGACCACAGGTCGCTTCTGGGTACCAAGGTTCATTTGGCGCTTCTGTTGTAAGGGCAGGGGGTTAAAAAACCAGAAAATGTCCCCTAGAACCAGGCAATACAGCCGTTTGCCCATGTCAAGTTCAGGAGCAGTGTTCATGGAACCTCAAGTGTAAGGCAAATTTATAGTCATAAAAATATGGCTGGTGAGACTCGGAAGTCACCTGGCTGCCTTTGAATAAAGGAAAGCATCTAAAACTGAGTGGTGAAGGTGAGCGAGTCTCTCAGTGTCCTGATGTGTCCTGACAGGAAGCCTTCCTGTCCTCTGAGTGTGCAAAATGAATGCTACCGGAGGAATCCATTTGTTTTCCCATAAGCACTTGCAGCTCAGGTGGGGCAGCAGGTGGAAGAGAAAAGGCAAGGGGCTAGGTTTTGTGACAGGATGGGCAGTTTGGTGTTGCCCCACAGCTCTGTCCTCCCTTCCCAGTGCGGCCCTGGGGACTGAGGTTGAGAGATAATATGCAGAAGTCCTCTTAAAAAAGTTAATTCTTACAGGAATGAGGTGGGCTAAAGGCAGTGGGTGACAGTGGAGAGCTTTCCCAGAACATTGCTTGCATTCTGCAAGCCAAAGGAAACTCTCAGGTTACCGAATAATTTAGGGGTTTTTAACTACAAAGGAGTTCCTGGGTGACTGATTTTTTTTGTGCATGTTTTGGCTTTCTGAAACTGATGGAAGAGATTTCAGATGGAGGAAAGGATGTCACTGGCTGCCAGCGGAGCTTTGGAGCCATCCAGGGAGCCCCTGGGACGTAGTTCCCACCACACCTCTGTGCAGTTGAAGACACCAATCATAAAACTGACGGCTTTGTCTGAGAGATTTTCTCCCCGGTTTTTCAGTCTCTTGTTTTAGATACATATGTGTCTAAAAGTTCCATGTCACAGATAGGAGCTGTGAGGGTAGAGATTTGTTTCCTTTCTAGACAATGCACCCAGCCAGGTGTGAATTACAGGGCTTGTGTGTGGAACCTGGAGGTTACCTTCTCATCTAGGAGTCCGGGTGGAGAAGCAGCAGCCTTCGGTGTGCCAGCACAGAAGCTGGCCGCAGTAACCACAGTAGTAACGTGAACAAGTCCCTGTGTGCCCAGCTGGTCCTATGTGCCTAGGTGACCTTGCCATCTCCAGCACGCTTGTGGATTTCCATGTGCCTCTGCTTGCTGCTTGAAAACACTGTCTGGCTGAGGCGGGAAGCACCATAGCCCTTGCTGGCGGGCTCTGCCTTGGAG
This sequence comes from Thryonomys swinderianus, assembly GCA_004025085.1. Lineage (NCBI taxonomy): Eukaryota > Metazoa > Chordata > Mammalia > Rodentia > Thryonomyidae > Thryonomys > Thryonomys swinderianus. The sequence continues at coordinate 17,439 of PVIC010025729.1, forward strand.
GTGTCTGGCGCTGCCTCTCACTTTTGTGTTCCGGGCTTCAGGGCCTAAGGGGGGAAATGCAGACCTGAGAAATGCAGCCCAGGGCAGTGGAGGTGCCTATGTTTCAAGTGCTGCTTGTAGTGGGACTGTCCCAGGTCTGTCCTCTGTTGTTCCCGTGTTCCCGGCTACAAGTGAGTCTTTCAGTTGTGTGGCTCTGAAGACAGGTGCCATGAGCCACAGTGTAGCAGCATGAGATCCAGAGAGTCTCAGCCATCTGGCTAAAAATCTGACTCCACTGCCTGTGACGGAGTAGGGCTGCGACCTGCCTGAGTCTCCCTGTCCCAACTGCAGTGTGCACTGAGCATGGCCCGGCTTGCAGGAAGCCTGGTGCTGCTGCTGCTTCCACTCTTTGGAGCTAGTTTTGTGTAGCCGGGGTGTGGTTCGGAGCCACAGTGCTTGCTTAGCATGCGTGAGGCCTGGGAGCCTACTTCAGCACCGCACACACATTCACACGTGCACGCACACACGACATGGGTTAGGGGAACCATTTCTAAGGGTGCTGAGGGACTTGCCATTTAAATATTTTTGAAATCTCCCATTGAATGAGGGCAACATGTATGTGGATCAGCGCAGGGACAGCAGTTTCATGCTGATGTTGTCTGGCATGGTGTCAAATTTAAGACTCATTCCTTCAAGGCCTTCTGTCTTTGCACTAGCACCTACCTTTTATTTTTAAATTTAAGAGTAACTACCAGTAAAAAAAAATAGAGAAATATATCCAAGAGAAAATTACCCAAAGAAAGTCACTCAGCTCTCCGATGGTTTGGAAAGAATGAGTACTTCATGCCCATCCCTAAAAACTCAAGCAGTACTGAGACATCAAAATGGAAAGTGAAAGTTCCTGCTGTCCTAAAGGTGAATGCAATGGTGGTCTGGTGTGAGCGCTTCTGGCTGAGCACAGACTAGTGGTGTAACCTGTGTGCTGTTTCAAATGCACCCTGCAGGGCTGGGGGGTACCTGGGCGTGGCCTGCACGTTAGTTCTCAGCAGACCATGGCTTCGGCCCCACTGCATTCGCTTTCTTCTTTTGAATGGCTGCATAGCAACAAGGCTCTATTAACAACACTGTTTGCAAAGAGGCCAGCTCCGTGCTCTAAATGAATAAAGGTAGGATTTTGTTGTCTTCCTTGTTGGAGGAAGTACCTAGAATGCATTGTAATAACTTCCCTGGGAAAGGTGGCTGCCTTTGGCAAAGAGGAGGGAAAGCAAAACAAAGGAGTCGAGTGACAAGAGACACAAGGCTCTGTCCTTAAGGGTGTCATGAACTTTGCTCTCTTTTTTCTTTTTCTTCACTCCCTTTGAGCAATCATGGGCACCAACCCAGAGCCTTCACTCTGAGCTGCATACTAAGCCCTATTTATTTTTTTTTTATTTTGAGATAGGATCTTGCTAAGTGATCTAGGCTGGTCTTAAGTGTGTAGTCTTCTGCCTCAGCCTCCTGAGTAGCTGGGGTTAGAGATTTATGCCACCATACCTGCCTCTGCTCATCTTTGCTACAGATCACGGAAGGCTGGAAGCTACAAAAGGCTGGAGAAGACAGTTTTCCTCTCTTTGGGTTAGGAGAGAGGTGAGGGGGCAGAGGAATGAGGAGGAACTTTGGAGAACTGTGTCTAGGGATGAGCTGAAATGTGCTATATTGGCACAAGCATTCCTTTTACCTCCCCAGATTCACGGAAATCCCTGTGGAATTAACCTCCTGACGGGTGACCCACTCTCTGACAGCTGTGTTTCCCCACTTGCTTGTCTCTGGTCTCCAGTAAGGAGATCGGGATTTGTTTAATTGAGCTGTGGTCCCGGTAAAGTACACTGCACATTTCTGTCATCAGCTTCCTTCGCTTGAATTACCCCGCCTGGCTTTCCTTTCAGAAGAAACTCTACCTGCTCTGCATTATGCTGGAGGATGCGAGTGGAGGCTCTGGCCAGAATGTGCCCGAGGAGCTCAGTTGAAAGGGTTATGCATCCAGAGGGCTTGTGTAATGAGAAACATTTGATTCTTTTTTTTTTTTTGTAATGGGCAAGAATTACGCACAAAATGGTATTTGGGCTTTACCTTGACCTGTCTGTCTGCACTATATCCTCCCTCACTGAAGAAATATCCTGTGGCTGAGATATTTCTGGTCAAACATTTATAAACTTAAAAATCTTTCTCTTCTGTTTTTTTTTTGGATTTTTTTTCTTTTTTTAAAGAGTAGAACATGGAGGAATCCCACTGTCTTCTTTTTCAAGGCCATAAAATGAGAACCACACATTTAGCCCCAGTCCAACTTGGGAATTCTAAACAGTTGGAACAATTATAGTCAATTGAGTCTGGTCCCTTCTCTGGAGCTGAAACCAGTTGAAACTCCTGTTTCACTGTGAAGAGTTTTGCTTCAGGAGATGCAGCCTGTGATTCTCATTGAGACGCACATCTGTTTCTGCGGCGGCCAAATCTAAAAGTGGAATCCCAATGACAGTTTTCACGGGTGATAGAATTTCGACAGTATTACAGTTGAACCACCTGGCTTGCCTGTACTCTCCCTTTTTCTTGTGAAGGATGAAATAAGCCGATCAAGTGTTCATTCAGCTATTAAATTACATTTCCATCCTGTAACATTTTATTTCCTTTTTCGCTGGTGAGTTACATAGATTTGATGGATCATGTCCAGTGTCTTTTCTTATGCCCACTACACAGTTTTGAATTTCAAGTTTCTGCTTATCTCTGGTGGGTGTGGGTTAAGCTTTAGAAGATTTTATTTTATTTAAAATAAATGATAAAACTTTCTAGGTCACTAGATGATTTTGATTTAACGAGGAATCTCTTGGATACAAAATAAACAAGGGTTTAAATGAACTGAAGGGAATTAACTTTTTGGAAAGTTGGACTGGCACTGGAAATTTGTGCAACAAAGAAAAAACATACTGGAACAAATGATTTGCGCTTGAATTCTCTTGGTCTGGACATCCAAATGCATCGTTGTGTCCACCAGGGGGAGCACATATTGTTCGTGAAGATAAAAAAGATAATGCTGAGTACAGAGATCCATCATTCTAGGAAAGTGATAACTTTTCCAGCTGTGAACATCTCCTTTGGCCAGTACTGCTTTTTTGTGGCTGTTGATATTATTACTATTGGTATTGATAACCAGACGCTTGGACCTGTGGTGAAATAAAGGATCTTTTCAGCTCATCCATCTGGGAATCATCAAATAAATTATTTTAGATGTCAATAACAACTCAGAGATAAATTTCATTGCTAACTTTGACTCTAATATATACACAGACTCAATTCTTTGAATGCAGAATGAACAATGAGTCTGAAAGGCAACCTGATCCAAACTGCTAGTTTTGAAATTGAAATCAGTTTCATCTCTGTTGGTAAAAATGTAGTATTTTTGATGGATTTGGGCATGAAGCCTTCCAATTTTAAGGAGCTTGTCCCCTTTTAATGATCCCCTGGACATCTATAATCAATTCAGTATCTCTCTGCAAAGGACAACAGATAACAGAGCAGCAAATAGCCAGTGAACGAAAATCCCACCGGTTTTCTGTCATTGTGGGAGCGAGCCCAGAGAGCGAAGAGCATGCGCTGCTCATATGAAAGAGAAAAAGAGCCTTTCTTACACTTCTCATGTGTTGTATTTCTGCAGGTATTAAGCTAAGGCCTCCAAGTGGGGTGCAGGCCCTGTGGGAAGCTGTGGGGGACAGAAGAAGGTGAATGCAGGGGCTAAAGCTGGCAGAACTGGCCAGGTTCAAGTCTTTGTTTTACCACTTACCAGTTATATCACTTTGAGTAAGTTTAGATAAAATGTTCAGCCTGAGTCTTCTCATCTGCTTAATGGGAATCGTGCCTCCTTTTCTGGCCTATAATGAGGATTAAGTCTGAGAATACACGTAAAGAGTAGACACTTGCATTGGGCCACCCTCAGCTTTTATTAGCATGGTTACTATTACTACTTTTTCTTTGTAAATCAGTACTTACTTGTGACCTCTCTCATGTCACTACCCTGAAGACTGCAAGTACTATACGTTAGATTTTAGAATGATTCTGAGCATCCGTTGGGATATGAGTGTTGGGATAGTCAGTAGTGTCCTGGCAATTCTGGATTCATTCTGACAGCCTGGGAGCACTGAGCAGACCTAAAGATGATGGGATGATTTTTTTTGAGACAGGGTCTCATTTTATATCCAGCTGGCCCTGAGCTCACTATGTAGCCCAGGCAAGCCTCAAACTCAGCAATCCTCCTGTCTTTGCCTCCTGAGTGCTGGGATGACAGGCGTGAGCCACCATGCCCGGCACTGTGGTATGTGGTATGTGGTATGTGGTATTGATTGCTGGTGGGTGTGAGTCTCCACACCCAGCATTGCTTATGGTTACCGGGGATCGAACTCAGGACCTTGTGCTTGCGAGGCAGGCACCGGAACCACTGAGCTAACCCTCCGGCCCTGGGATGACTTTTTTTTTGAGACAGGGTCTCATTTTATAGTTCCAGCTGGCCCTGAGCTCACTATGTATCCCAGCAAACCTCAAATTTAGCAATCCTCCTGCTTCTGCCTCCCAAGTGCTGGGATTACAGGCATGAGCCACCATGCCTGGCACTGTAGTATGTGATACTTATTCCTGGTGGGTGTGAGTCACCATGCCTGGTACTGTGGTATGTGGTTACTGGAGATCAAACCAGGGACCTTTGTTTGCCACGCAGGTGCTGGAAGCACTGAGCTAAATCTCCGGCCCGCGACAGAATGATTTTATAGCTAGGTCCTTGAAGACTGAAGGCCAGCAGGTAGCGCCCATACTGCATGGAAGTAGACTGTGTACGGCAGGTTTTCTCTGACCTTTATGTAACCATGCTCAGGGTCACATCAGCAGACCCAGAATTGGTGTTGGGAACTGTTCAGCCTCAAGTGTGCTGCTTAGAGGCAGCCATGTTGGACTTTGGCTGGGATCTTGCTGTTTTGTTGAATCAATGACTTTTATGAAGACCAAGCCACCCTCTCCCTGACTCCATCCCTGATGCTGGGGACACTGAGAGAGAGAGAGCACAGAGCCTCTAGCTCAGTACCTGCAGAAAGAGATATGTTTTATGTTTCCTCTATGGAAGACTGTGTCAGATTTCTAGGGCCATCAGGAGAGGAAATGCTCAGTCTTGCATAGGTGCCTATAAATGTCAAAGCCTCAAATACACACACACACACTGAGGCACACGTGTACACACAGGCATGCATGCACACCTCAAATCAGAGACATCATACATGTAAAAGATAGCCACAGAATTTTGTATTATAAAGACATTCAAGCACATTGGCAATACAACTAAGCAATGTGGTATGTGGTATTGATTGCTGGTGGGTGTGAGTCTCCACACCCAGCATTGCATATAGTTACCGGGGATCGAACTCAGGACCTTGTGCTTGCGAGGCAGGCGCCGGAACCACTGAGCTAACCTGGCATGCTTAGCACATGCCAGGTCCTGGTTGGAGCCCCAGCACCCCAAAAAGCAAGCCAACCAACTCCCAAAATATTCATCAGCTCCCACAGGGTCTCTGTCCTGGTTTATCCACACTTCCTTACTCTGGAGTTTTCCCACAAGTGTGTCCCACATGTCGGCAGTCTTATCAGTCATGTGTGAGGCTTGTATTAATGGAATATGGCAGTTTGGTTCTGATTCCAAATTATTTGGAGTTTACTCTCACCAACCGGATGCTTCAAAAAGTAAATAAAGACATTAAAAGATTTATAAAAAGACTGTCACACATTCTGAAGTGCAAAGTGTAAATGAATTTTATAGGCATGTGGATTTCATTTCTCTGATAATATGCATGAATTTAAAAACTAAAAGAAAATATGCTGGCTACAATGTGTTTTCAGTTCACATTTAGATTCTAAAAATAATCAAAGGTATAGTCAAAACGGGGGAGACTTCTCTGTCCTATGATGGCCATTTTTTTCAGTATGGGAATTGAACCCAGTACTTTCACACTGAGCCACTCTTAAATTTTAAATTTTGACAGAAGGTCTCAGTAAGCTGCTATCCTCCCAAGTATGTGGGGGTACCAGTGTGTGCTACCACCCCTGCTTATATTTCTAATTTTGACACAGGATCTCACTAAGTTACACAGGATAGGTTCAGACTTAAGATCTTCCGGCCTCAGCCATTTGAACTATTGAGTAATGATTAATAAACACTAAAACAGAGTTTTTCTGAAAGAAGTTCCTGAACTGCACCTGCAGCTGGCATTTCTATATTTAAGTGCTTCGTATGGTTTATGGCCAGACTCATTCCTTCCTGCATGTACCTCCAGGTTGCGATGCTCAGCACTCTGCCCTCTTGCACCGGAGCTCTGCACTGTCCAGGCAAACAGTTGAGGCTTTTAAAAAAAATTTTTTTTGAGGCTTCTTGATAATATTTACATTGGGGCCGAAGAGGATGGGGTGGGAAAAATGTGCAAGGGAAGCAGAATCAGGTCCACATGGAACGGATTCTGTTAAGAATGTAAAATAACATTTGTATCTGACCTGTGCTTGCAACCAAAACAAAAAACCTGTCTACTACTGGTTCAGGCAAGGCTGGCGCCTGCAGTTCCCTGTGAATTGTCATGGTAACGCAGCCTTGCAGAGCCATCCGTGCTTCAGATGCTCAGCTCAGAGGAAATTTGGGCAGCAGAAATTTCATTTCATTTAGTTAAACAAAAATGAATTAGATTTTTTTGCAAGCTCTACCGTGGGCTGTGATATTATCAATCTCTGTAGCGTGTAACGGTGGTAAGGAAAGTGGTTTGGCAAAGGTTTCTTATGAGAGTTTGATAAAAACGAACATAATAAATGGTCTACTTAACTTCCATCTGTTTTTATCAGTGCAGACTCTTTCAACTCATGATTCTCTCAAATAAAAATAAAATTCCCATGCTCTTATGCCCTAGTAGCTGTAAAGCATTCAAAATGAGCACTAAGGTTTTTAAAGAGGTAATAGCGAGCTAATGTTCATTGGATATGGGATTGAGACACTTCCAAATACTCATTTAATTAGATGTGAGTGAGAAGAATGAGCTGAGCTACACCCCATCTTTAAATGATCTTTGTAAACTCCTGTTCCGTTAACTGCATGGGGACCAAGGAACTACAAATTTTGTTTGATGCAGAAGGCAAACTAGAAGACTGAAGAAGTTATTCATGTGCTCTATTTCTATATGGATGAGTATGTCTCTGATTTTGACTTCAATGATGGAGATCATTTGATTTTTACTTTCTGCCTTGCTGTGGGTCTGCAGGCAGCTGTGATAGAAGAGAAGTTATACCTAGAGCTCTGAACACAACAGGTTAGCTTTGTTTTTAGTATACTCAGAAGCAGAGAGTTACTCTACTGCAAAAGCCCAGAATCTCCAGCTTTTAAGAGCTATTGAGCCAGAGCGAGGTTTAAGTAGGTGCCTAAAATGCTCCTTATGAGCACAGAAACTAGGTGCTTGTGTTTTCAAAACTCATTTGCTGAACCCTTAATGTTTTAGGCAAGACTGATTTTTTTTTTTTAAGTTGAAGCTTGGCACTCAGCTAAGGACTCAGAAAACAACCTGCTGTTGACACAGAGGAGGGAAAAATTCCTCGCCTCTGGATGAGAGCAGGGCATCTTGGCCTTAGTTCTGAAACCTAGCCGTGCAGGCTGGGAGCCATGCAGGTGCTCTGAGTCTTCTACAAGCCCAGGTCCTCCTGAAGGGGTGTCAAGTGCAAGGCCCTAGGGACCCATCCCCACCCTGTTTGTGTTTGCCTGTTACTGGCTTGTGTTCCTGGGTTCCGTGGTAGGGAGGCTGAGGGTGAGTTCTGGGTTCTGCCCTGGTTCAGAAGCCCTGTCTTTGGCCTAGAAACTTCTTCAAACCTGAGATTCCCCCTCTGATATGAGTCTGTCAGGACAGCCCCAGGGCTCATATGAGGGCTTCCTATAAACACCTGGGGCCAGGGCTTTGTAGTTATTGCTTCACTGGAAATATTTCTGAGCTTTCTGAAGATGGCACCTCTGAGGTTCCCTTTGGATAGTACCCCACGTTGTCTGCACTTCCTTTAGTCTCATAATGTCTGCACCACCCCATCTTAATAGATTTAGTTAATTGAGTAAAAAACAATTATATCAT
>PVIC010025730.1:0-25136 GCA_004025085.1 Thryonomys swinderianus
TGGATGGGCAGTTTTGTTCAGCTTTGATTTTAAGACTTAGGGAAAATATCTTTGGGAACTGTACACAACTATGAGAAGGGGAGATGGCAGGTCAGAAGGCAGATCACTCCAGAGGCCCTGCCCCTCTCCCAGAATGCTTCCTCATACTGCCCTTCTAGCCCACTACCAAAAATATACTGAATGTCTTTAAGGGGTGTCGCCTTTGTTAGCCATCAGCCTGGGCAATGGCTTGTCTTCTGAGGACCCAGCTGCAATCTTCTTAGCACTCAGGCTTGGGCCCTGTGACTTTGCCACCTCCCTTTTCCTCTCTGATGCCAGCTGAAGAGGATATGCATGGTTTGGGAGCAGAGTTCTATAGCGGCTGGGCTGCTACATCCTGTCTCTGCAGCTTCTTGCTGCAGCTGACATGGGCAGCCTCTCAGTGAGGCAGGGAGCTTTGTGTTCACTGTGGCCAAATGGTCTCTGAGATCCTGAAGCAGAAACTATACTGAAGAGGCCTTGGACGCTAGCCCTGAAACTTCACTCCCATACAAGGCTCTGGCCTGTTTAGGGCTAAGGCTCAGACTATTCCATGGCCCAATACCTTCAACATACTCCATCACCATGCACAAGTGCCGTTTGGTCTCGAAGGAGCAGAACATGCTGACCACAAAAGGGTTCTCAGCAAAAGTCAGTATGTCACGCTCCACAAAGGCCTGCTGGATCTGGTTCCGTAGGATCAGGTTCTGCTTGTTGATCTTCTTCATGGCAAAGCGCTGCCGGGTGGACTTGTGCCGCACCAGGAATACGGCCCTGGGAAACAACACAACCCAGCCTAACCCACATGGGCTTCAGCACCTGAGCTATGCTCTCTACCACCCAAACTGTCTTCTCATATCTTATAAATACATGGAAAAAGGAGGCAGAGCATATTAACAAGAGGGATCTGAGCTCCCTAACCCTGAAAACTTGGAAGTTTCCCGACAGACCATGTCCCAAGGACACAGCTCAATGCTTCCAGAGCTCAGGGAGAGGAGGAATACTACTAAAGAGGGTGAGAATCTTTTCTGAGAAAAGAACAATGCTCCAATGTCAAAGGAAATGATTCTTCCCTTTCTTTCAGACTTCAGGAAGAGAGAACACTCTCCCTAAAGCATCTATTGCCCAGAGACTTGGGAAACATACACTTCTAGAAGGAAAAGACCAAGAGCTGATTCAACTTTCCTGGCCAGACTCTGACCCTTGCTTTTACCCATAAGCGCCATTGCTGATGAGCTTAATTGTTTCAAAGTCCTCTTCAGAGGGGGTCTTTTTAGATGCCAGACACGCCCCGCGGCCCTGAAAGACAAGAGAAAGGCAAGAGGCAAGACATGCTTCTGAGAGCTCACATGCTGAGGGATCTGTGCCTGTAGTCCAAGCTCTCCTAGAGTTTTTTGCCTATTTTCCCCCCAAAGTAGCATGCCTTCTCCATTTTTGCAGCCACCAACATATCCTTCTTCAGATATTCTCTCTCTCTCTCTCTCTCCCTCTCCCTCTCTCTTTGTGGTACCAGGGATTGAATTCACAACTATACACTTGTGAGGCAGGTAGCAGTGCCACTGAGCTAAATCCCTGGTCCTTTCAGATATTCACTTGAGAATCAAAGCACCTGTAGATGCAAATGAGCTCTAGAAAGTATGACAGTCTTTGTAGAATGGGAAATTTCCAAAGGAAATTTGGTGTGGGGATGTAATGAGGGGAAGGAATAAATATGATTCTGAAAGAAAATAAAAGAGCATGTATATAGGGGGTGGGGAGGTATGGATGGGTGGGGATATGGGTAAAAATGAGAATTGACTGTGTCATATATTGGTACAAATTCCCCAATGTTATGTGTGATTGTGAGAAGTATATAAATTGTACCAATAAAGAATTCAATTAGAAAAAAAAAGAGAATTAAGACCCCTTTGCTTCAGAGTTCAGCCTCCATCCTTGGAATAGGACCTCAAGTTCTTTACCTCAACTGAATCATCTGTCTCTGGAGTATCAGGACTATCATAGCTGCTCAGATGGACCATTTCTAGAAACATAAAAAGGACACAAAAGAATAAATGTGTGTAGCGAGATTGAACATCACAATGTCCACAGATAACACAATAGGTGTATGTGGGGTAGGTATTACTGCTTTCTGCCTGGGATGCAAGTCCAGTCCTGGGACTCTAACCTTAATGTAGTCATAGCTTTTGGGTCAGCAATCAAGTCAAATGTCACTGGACCACTATTTCGAGAAGTCTAGTGTCTGGTCCATTCCCTCAGACTTGAGGGATATCCTGGAAAACAGGATTTAAGGCTGGGTTACCAATACCTATGCTGCTGGCCAAGACTGCTTTGCTTGCTGGATAGTGCTAGGAATCAGGAGACACATGAACATTGCGACTACAGACTGGAATCTGTAAGCCTATGGTTCATAGAGGGGTACAATATGAAGCCAGAAGACTGGAGATATATCCTGAATTCAGTTACCCCAAAGATTGGAAGATCTGTAAAATGGTCAGCAGGAGAAGGAAGTACATGGAGGTGGTGACCATTTTTTGAAATTATGATTGCAATCCTTTGTTGCTGACCTCATTTGATCTGTGGCTCTAAATTCAGTATAGCTGGGTTCAAGAGAGTAAGAGGGTCTGGAAATACAGCAGGGAGTTGCAAAGAGCAATTCCAAAGGAAAGGAACTGACAGAGATCACAAGGTGCCTCCTATAGTCTAAGGCTCCTGATGCCATACTGTGTCCACATCCAAGCTAATCTCTTCTTTGCAATACCAGGCAGCATGCTCACCTTCAAGGGGATCCCGTGTAAGGCCCAGTTGGCTAACAATGTAGCGAGGAATGTCACATTTAATTCCGTGTCCCTCTTTGGCATGGCCCTCAGCTGCTTCTAACAGGTGGTAGAATTCTTCAGGGTCAAACTCCTGTACCGGGGTAGAGAGACAGTGTGTGGTCAGAGATACAAGCAAACATATCTGGCCTCTGGTTTTACAGCATATAGCAGTTCTGCCACACATTCAATTGCAACTCACAGCCCTAGTGATACGTGCAGACCTTCAAATATTTACCAAGCACCTCCTGTGTGTAAGAAGCTAATATTCCTAATTCTGACAAGAGCATAGTCCTTGCCTCCACATTACAATAGGGGCCTTACTTCCGAGTGTCTAGCGAGCGCCACAATCTGGGCTACTTTCTAGAATTCTTTGACTCCAGTGAAGAGAGTGTGGTTCACAGAGATGCACAGACCCCTCTGTCCATGGTCACAGAAATAGGCAGGAACAGAAAACCAGCACACAAACTTGCCTGGCTTAAACTTCCCAGTCTGGTTCACCAGACTTCATGTTCTCTGGCCTCTCTGCTTTGCATTTGCTTTCATTGCTTCTAGTTCTTTTTGGAAAACTATATTACTACCTATCTGGATATAATCTAAACCAGGTCTGAAACTATTTTAAACTTCTTATTCTTTCTTAATGTTAGAATGTCTACCTTACAAATACCTCTCAAATCCACTTTTCTTTTTTCCATCATTGTCCTAGTTCTGACCATCCCATTTCACATGAATTATTTCAAGTGTCTCTGAAATGATTTCCTCATTTCATCCTGCCCTCCCTTCCAATTTACCATCTATGCTGAGGGCAAAGTAATCTTTCTTAGCACTAAATATAATGGAGTATTTACTCAGAAGTAAATAGAACCACTTACTAGTAAATGTAACAACATGGAAATCTCAAATGAATGAATGAATAAATTTAAGAAGTCAGAACATACTATGTTGTTTCATTACAGGATATTAAAAAGGTAAATGTGGGGGTCAGAGGGTTAGCTCAGTGGTTCCGGCGTCTGCCTTACAAGTGCAAGGAACTGAGTTTGATCCCCGGTAACCACACATAATGCTGGGCGTGGAGACACACCCACCAACAATCAACACCACATACCACAATGCCGGACGTGGTGGCTCACGCCTGTAATCCCAGCACTCGGAAGGCAGGGACAGGAGGATTGCTGAGTTCGCGGCGGCTTGCCTGGGCACCATAGTGAGCTCAGGGCCAGCCTGAACTACAAAGCGAGACCCTGTCTCCAAAAAGCAAAAAAAAAAAAAAAAAAAAAAAAAAAGGTAATTGTGTCCATAGGGAAAAAGCAGAAAAGTAGTGCCTGGGAGGAAGGATAAGGATCTAATCACAAAGGGGCACAAGGGAACTTTTGAAAAGATGGAAATGTTATGTATGTTAGCTATGGCAGTGATTATACAAGTGTATATTTGTTAAAACCCAATGAAATGTATAGTCTGAAGGGATGTATTTTATTGTATGTAAATTATAATTAATATAATTGGTTAAGAAAAGTCAATCTGACTGTGACATCTATTAAAATAAACTTTCTGCTAGCTTCAAGTGAAATATAAATTCTCGAGCTAAAAATCTAACACCCTCATGGTTCTGGATGGCTTATATTTCAACTTTATTCTTCATCACAATATGGACCTTACTTCTAAGTGTCCAGCAAGTGCCACAGTCTGGGCTACTTCCTAGAATTTTTTGACTCCAGTGAAGACAGTGTGGTTCACAGAGATGCACAGACTGTCCTTCATTGAATGTTTGTATCTTCTGCCCTGTACCTGGCAAACTAGTAGTCATCTTTCCAGTTACTAAATAGACCAAGTGTCCACCAATGAACTATTGTTTTTTTCTTCTTCTTCTTTGAGACAGGGTCTTGCTTTGTAGTTCAGGCTGGCCCTAAACTCACTATGTGGCCCAGCAAGCTTTGAACTCAGCAATCCTCCTGCCTCTGCCTCCCAGATGCTGGGATTACAGGCGTGAGCCACCATGCCAGCACTGTGGTATGTGGTACCGATTACTGGTAGGTGTGAGTCACCACACCCAGTATTGTTGTATGTGGTTACCAAGAATTAAACGAGGGACCCTGTGCTTCCTAGGCAGGCGCCGGAACCACTGAGCTAAATCTCTGGCCCTGTGACACTTTTTTTTGAGACAGGGTCTCGCTTTGTAGTTCAGGCTGGCCCTCAGCTCACTATGTAGCCCAGGCAAGCCTTGAACTCAGCAATCCTCCCACCTCTGCCTCCTGAGTGCGTGAGCCACCACGCCCTGCACTGTGGTATGTGGTAATGATTGCTGGTGGGCATGAGTCACCACACCCAGCATTGTATGTGGTTACTGGGGATCGAACTCAGCACCTTAGACTTGCAAGGCAGGCGCCAGAACCACTGAGCTAAATCTCCGGCCCTCTATTTTTATTTTTTAAAGATAATTCTGTACTAATTTCCAGAATGGCTGTACTGCACTAGTTTACATTCCCACCAAACAATGCAGCTTTGCCAGTATTTGTTATTATTTCTTTATGATAGCCAGTAAAGCAGAATCTAAGTACTATTTTAATTTTGCAAATGGTATTTAAATAAAGATCTCAGCAGAAACGATAGTGGTACCACCAGTTTTGCTGTGGACAAAATATTTCCTCCACAGCTCTCTCCCATCTTCCCACCCAATCTTCCCAAAGTCTACTCACCAGACACTCCAAGAGTCGAGCTGGGCGGGCAATGACAATCATCAGCTTTTTTACTAGCTGCATTACAAAAGTCACCTCCATGCTCTCCGAGCGCTCATGGGCCTAAGAGACATAAAGGTATCTTAAGCAACTTAATGGCCCAGTGTGGCTAGGCTAAGCAGAACTAGTCTGGGCAGAGAGAAATGACTACAAGGAAAAATACTTAGTAGTAGAGAGAGCTCTGCAAAGCAAACTGACAGACTCTAAGAACAGAAAGACCTCAACAGCTGGGGAGTGATGTGACCAGACAGGTATTGCTGTAGCTATGTAGAGGATGCACTAGAGGGCAAGTCTAAAAGCAGGAAAACCCATTAACAGGCAAATGCAATGACACAGATGAAAGAAGGTAAGTCAAGACAGTAAGGATGGAGAAGTGTGTGAATACATAGCTTTGGGCCATTTCTGAGTTGGACTAGAGAATGTAACTATAACTGCACTTTAAGGGAAATTCAATTAAATCCATAAATGAACAGGAACTATAAGAACATAAACAGTTTAAATGAAAATAGGCAAAGAACAAACTGGATTTGGTCTTAAGAAAAAGAGAGCCAAGGAGAAGAAGTAAGTTTTGTCTGGGACTTGTAGAGCCTGAGAAACCTATACAGATAGCCTCTTGGGTATTTACCAGGCCCAAGGAACCCTTTTCTCTTTTTACTGAGAACTGTGTAGGCTTCTAGGAACCATATTTACACTGTGTGGCTGCACCTTCCCTCCTATATCCAAGAGCTTATCAGTGTGGACTCCTTTTCTGGGAATTAAAAATTGTCAGAAAGAGAACTGTTAATGTCAATGTAACACAACTGCATCCTTTTTTACTTGAGTTAAAAGAGATGGCCCTATCTTCCCTACAGATGCAGAAAAGCAGCAGAGAAAGAGATGAGAAAAGAATAAGCACTTCTTGAGTTTGCCAGCTTCTGGTTTCTAATTCTGGTCCCTTCTGAAGGCCTAGAGCATTCCTACCTTCACTTTTCTAAGACTTCTACTTGTCATTAGCTTCTCTTATTGCTAAAATTACTAAGTCAGTCTTCTGTTACTTACAGCCAAAGAATATAAACCAATATAGGGAAATCAAAATGGAGGAGTCCAGTAAGGGTGCACATGGAATTTCTCAGTGGATGGATGAAATTCAGGCTCTGGGAGCAGATGAAGTTCATCAGCATGAGAATGGAGAAATAAAACAGAGAACAGACACTCTGGATGGTACCCTGTGAAACATCAGCATCCAGATGATGGGCAGAGAAGAACCCCGTGAAGAGGCAGCAAGACCAGAGAGAAAGTAAACTAATAGCATACAAAACAAAGGTTTCAGAAGAGATATTTACTGTCCCCTGCTGACTGGCAAAGAACGATGAAGACTGAAAGACCACAAGATTTGGTAAATGACTAGTAAGTTCCTTGGTATCTTTGCCTTACAGTTCTAGTGGAAATGTAAGGGAAATGAACTAAAAGGCAGAAGACTAGTGCATAGATTACAAGAAAATAAAAGTAGCAAATGAAGACTTAAAATTGGTTATGAAATTAAAAAAGTAGAAATCCATTTATTCTGTTTAGTCTAATTATCAACTCTGAAGTCTTGTTGAATTCCCCATGCCTTTAACACACACAGAAGAACAAGCAATGACTGCCCTTTTGTGTTCTCTTGTTTGCTCACAGTACAGGGACTATCAGGTTGTTTTATTTTTATTTTTTTCTATTTTTTTGAGGTACCAGGGATTGAACTCAGGCCCTGTGCTTCCAAGGCAGGCATGGTACCACTTGAACTAAATCCCTGGCCCTGGGTTATTTTATGACTTGTCTGTCTCTACAACTGTATCCTAGGACCTAGCTAATCCTAGTTAGTATAGTGCCTCTTATACAGAAGCAAAATTTAGAAGTCAACGTTTGCTAACTACACATTTGAAATACATAATGTTACGCTCAACAATAAGACAAATCTTAGTTTGGGTTCTAGCTTTGCTACTTAAGAAATAAGTTAATTACCCTGACTAATCTAACTTTTTGAAGCTGCAGCTTTGTCCAAATTTAGGGCATAATAGTAAATGCCTTGCAGGGCTGCTGTGAGGATAAAATTAAAGGTGCATATATTAAGTATTCCATAAATGCAAGTGATTTAAAATATTTTACACATAAAAATGGTCATGTCATTTTTCAATATATACCACTACATGTACCCACTACCTTCACAATAAAACCTAAACTCCTTTCATGGTCCAGCATCATTCAGGCTTCAGTCTAACTTCAAATTTATCAGCTTTTGCCTGCCAGTATCCTTTAAGTCTAGTCATGGAAATTTATTTCATCCATAATTTCTGGAATATAGCAACATACTTTATGCTTTTGAGAGGTGCTGATACAGTTTCCTAGGATTAGTGATCAGCTACTTGGCAAGACTCAATACTTTACACAGAATCCTCTTCTGTGCTCAGAAATTACCTCTATTTAATGCTCATGAATTACTCTGTATTGTAAAAAATTGAGGTAAGACAAACCATATAAAGCTCTCATCTAATGTGTGGTACAGAGTATACATTGGTAAGTGGCAGCTGTTACTTTTATTGTAAGTATGTGTTGAAGGGTCTATAACCCCAACTTACAGCAAATTCTCAAAAGATACAGCCTGTGCTGTTTTTTTCCTTCACTCTAACGGGCCAGAAAAATCAAAGAGAGGCACAATTTGGTCTTAAATTAGGTATTTTTTCTGTTGTACCAGCAACCTAACTTCAGGGCAGTGTGAGTTGAAAAAATGCCTGATGGTTTTGGGCAAGGCTCTGTTGTTAGCATTTCAGAAGCTCAATCTCAGATGTAGAAGAAACGCTGGAGGTAGATGTAGAAGGAACGCTGGAGGTGGATGCAGCAGCACATGCCTGCAGTACCAGCCACTTATGAGGTGGAGATAGAAATATCACTTGAGTCCACAAGTTCAAGATCAGCTACAGCAATTCCTAAATGTCTCTGGAGCAAACCATCTGGTATCAAAAGCTGGTAGGAAATCATTCTTGAATAGGAACAGCTGCTTTTCATGGGAATTTGGCTTTCTACAGTTATTTAATATTTCAATATAAGTATTACTTTTGAAATTACAGACAAATTTTTGTAGAAGATAGATTTTTTGATCTAGGCAAAATCTTTCTCGTTATAACTCTTGCGTACTGGATTAGTTATTGCTTTAGTAATTTGTTATCTTTGCCATATGAAAAACCTAGTACAGTGGTACCTCAGTTCACGATGCTGTTGTTTACAAAGAATTTGGTATGCAACGTAAATGTCTGGCAGAATTTTGTTTTTGTTGGCAAATTCTGCCCACAGTGACAAACACAACAGTGGCCATCTTTCCCACACAAACACAAATGTGGACATCTTTTCTAAAGTCTAAAACAAATTAAGTTTGTATTTTACAGCAATAACTGTGACCATCTTTAGTCATCTACCTTTAGATTCAACTGTTCCTTTCGTTTTATTTAGATTTTCCTGCTCCTTCTAATTTCTAGCTTCATAAACTGAAGTCCTGTTTGATCATTAGCTCTGGGCTTAAGTCAGTTGACAATACTCCAGACAGAGATCACAAGCCTAGAGACAATAGAAGGTTCTTGACCAAGATATACTCTAATGTTTTGAAGAGCCCTGGAGAAACATGTGGATCCCTGCTCCTCCAAACTGTACTCAGTATAACACTTGGGAACTGGGATCTGAGTGGGAAGGTATCCTGTCATCTTATTTGAGGGGCTGAAGACAGCACAAGCACCAGAACATGAAGCAGTAGTTAATAACTCAATGTATGCTTTGGTCTTGGTTATGTCTTTACCTTTAGCCTCACAAAAATCTTTCAGATGGGGCAGGATCAGGTATCTAAACAAAGAAGTCCTAATTAAAAAGCTTTTCAGAACATCAGCAAATGGATAAAACTACTGACTTAGCCTTGGCCCTGTTTTCCTTGGCTTGAGGAAAAATTGTTAGAAGGCCCTGCTTAAATCAGTTATTTCTAGTAAAAAAGTGCCCACCATGTCCATTGGTACCATTTTCGAACTTTGGGTTACAAATCTCTTAATCTAATATTTAGGAATGCTGAAAATACAGGTAGAGTAATACAGTATTACATTTAGAGAGGAAAGATCTCAGCCAGACATAGTGATGCATGCCTGTAATCCCAGCTGTTTGGGATGTGGAGGCAGGAGGATTGCAAGCTTGCAGTGACCCTGAGCAACTTAGCAAGACTGGGTCTCAAAGGGCTGGGAATGTAGCTTGGTAGAGCATTTGCCTACTATTTGTGAAGCTCTGGCTTCAATCCCCAGAATGAAAGAAGAAAAGATGGAAGAATGACAAGAAAGAAGAAAGGGAAGAAAAGCAAAAGAAAGGAATCACAAAATCAAGTTCCACTGCAAGCTTTTTGCAGTGATGCAGTGGCTCAGGAGGAATCTAAATTCACTGGAACCACACTTAGAGGTGGCTTCTGCATCCTGGCAAGGAGGTCAGCAGGCTAAGAATACTGCTAGTTCTTGATTTCAATCTGAAACTACCACATGAAGGTTTCATCACAGCCTTCACACCAAGACACTCACATCTTGCAGAAGTTTCTCTAAATTCTCCTGAAGTTCATAGAAGTAGTGTGATGTAATTAGGCCACTCCGAGATTTGTCCAGGCAGTTTCGGGCCAGCTCAATCACCTGATGATGAATAAAGCTCAAAGCTCCATCTGCCAAGGGCAACACACTATCTGGAGTATTGGAGGAAATGAACTCTGCTAGCCGCTCTTCCATTTGTGCAGTGGCCTGGGAATGAAAACAAGAAAAATAACATTTCCCTTCCTGCTTAGCTGGAGCTAAGCCTGAAGGACTTGGTAATCGTATAAGAAATGGCTTCCTGAGAACCTGGTTTCCTGGTACGCACCTGGGAAACCTGATGATTGCAGGCATGAAAAAACCCTTTAAGACAAGTCAGTATGATCTAGCATTATACTGAAGACGTTCTATTGCCAGGCTTTGCCTGTCTCCCACCACTCCTCACATGCTCATTTGTCTGCAGACTTGTAAGGTTTGATATTTTCCTTTACCCTGATATTTTATCCCTCTATCTTTGTTAATGGTATTCACCAGTTGCCTTCTCACCCTGCTAGGTCTACAAGCTCCTATTTCTCATCTCACTCAAGCACTGTCTGTCCTCGAGGTCTTTCACTTCCTCTTCTAATCAGAGATCTTTCCTTTGTGCTTCCTTCCACAGGGCCTCCCAACTGGATACTCTTAGGGAATGGATACTGTTGGTTTCTGAACTTTTCTTTAGACTAGGAACTTCTGCAAATCACTTTTATCATCTCAGGATCCTTTTATCTGAACTAAGAACCTGCCTAAAAAGACTGCTGAACATACTTAAGCAAATGCTCAGTTTCTACTGAAGGTATGAACCTGCCTGGCCTTATATCAAGTTGGGATGGGGGCTGTAGATAGGAATATGACCTCGGCCTTGATCCCAGCAAAGCAGAGCAGAGACTTGACATAGCTCAGAGACTTCTTGGGGACTTAACTGTACAGCTGGGTCAAAATGACAAATACATATCAGTGAATAAATTAATAGCTGCCCAAGACTCTGACTTCTTTCCTTTGCCATTAAGTGGTGATTTCTGATTTCCAATGTATGTTAGGGCAAATGTAGTATATTCATGGGGGAATCTTAGCATATTTTTTCCAATAACAGTCTAGTCCTTACTTGAAGGACTGGAGACGTGCCTATAAACATGACAATAGCTAATATACAAAGAGGAACAAACAGATGAGTTACATATCTTAACACCACACATACTCTGGAACTTCACTATAAAGTACAACAAAGTTACTTTTTAGCCATTCTGCTCCTTCTTTGCTCTTATTCTCTAGTGCCCACTCCACCATTAGAAAGCATAGACCATGGGGCACAAATAAAACAGAGTAAGAGTTGATACTACATCATGGGCATGGATAGAAAAGCTTGGTGCTCAGAAAGTCCTTGAGACAGATCCTCTGTTTATTCTGAATTGTAGATAAGCAAATGAAGCTCAGTGAAGTTAAGTAATCTGTTTAGGTCAGCCAGCTAGTACATAGTAGAAGCAGATTTGAACTCAGGTGCTCTGGTTTCTGGTTATCACATGAATATCAAGGGGGAAAAGTGCAAGGCCTTCATACCATCTCCCTCAACCATGTGGGAGACTGAACCTCAATCTGGAGGAAGAGACTCTCAGAGGAGCAGGAACCACACACTGCATACCCCAGACTGAAGTAAACAGGCAGAAATGTGGACCAAGATTGAAGAATGAGTCCTGGTCACTCCAGGCTCCTGTCATCATGGATGCCATTCTTGTCCCTCTGACAAGAGTTAGATGCATTCTGTGGCAATAGGGCTTATTTTCAAAGGTCATGTGCGAGTGTACAGTAGGTAGTGTTTAAAAAAGAAATGTAAATGGGAAGCATGGCTCTAGTCCTGCAGACAAGGTTCCTTAGAGTGAATGCTATTTTTCAGCTATCTCACAATTTCCAACTACTTTCCTGTCTCAGCATATTCCCCCTTGAAAACATGAATATAAATGTTAGTGGAGCATCTCTGAGTCTGCTATCTCCTGCTCTATTGTTCCTAACCTTCTTCTTGCCAGTCCAGCATTTCTCTATGAATTCTCTGGGGCCTGCGAAAGAGGTGTTGTTTAAAAATCTATGAAGCCAAGCATGGTGAC
Source organism: Thryonomys swinderianus (assembly GCA_004025085.1). Lineage (NCBI taxonomy): Eukaryota > Metazoa > Chordata > Mammalia > Rodentia > Thryonomyidae > Thryonomys > Thryonomys swinderianus. The sequence continues at coordinate 12,255 of PVIC010025730.1, forward strand.
AAATGCCTATAATCTCAGCATTTGATTGCCTGAAGTTTGAGGTCAGTCTGAGCTATATAGTGAGTTCAAGGATAACCTGAACTACATAGCAAGACCCTGGAAAGAGAGAGAGAGGGGAAAAGAGAGGACAGGTGAGAGAAGAGAGAGGAGGGGGGAGGGGGAGGAAGAAGGAAGGAGGAGGGAGGAGAGAGGAAGTGGGAGAGGGAGAGGGAGAGAGAGGAAGGAAGGAAAAAGAAAAAAATCTGTACCAAACAACGGTGCTACCAGAGGCAAATCCTGTCATGGAAGACCCTGGCCCATGGATCTTGATGAACACAATGAGAAGTCAGGCCTCTAGTTCTCTCCTTCCCCTTTAACATATGGTAGGATACCTTTCTGACATTCCCTTCTAGTCACTTCTCCCACCAGGGAGTGGAGAAAAAGGCTCTCCAGTATAGCCAAAGTCATAGTTCCCATTGCCTCCTGCTTATCATGGTCTTAAAGCCTTATAACTGGGCACTCTTCCTCCTTTGGGTACCTTTCTGCTTTTTGTTGATTATCTCAGGAGGCAGCACTTCACCCCTCATGTGAGTCTTCTCACTGGGTTGGCTACAGGCAGCCATTCTTAGGACATTTCCCCATCTTTTTTAATGTACGAAATGTATAGGTACATACATTCGTACCTATAGGTATATAAAGTCTTCCTAAAGAGTAGGAAAAATTTATTAAGAGATAGCTCCTGAGAAACAGGAGGACCCGCAAGTGGGTTGCCCTTCCCATCTCCTTTTTTTTTGAGACAGGGTCTCGCTTTGTAGTTCAGGCTGGCCCTGAGCTCACTATGTAGCCCAGGTGAGCCTTGAACTCAGCAATCCTCCTGCCTTTGCCTCTGCCTCCTGAGTGCTGGGATTACAGGCGTGAGCCACCACGCTTGGCACTGTGGTATGAGGTATTGATGGCTGGTGGGTGTGAGTCACCATACCCAGCATTGTATGTGGTTACCGGGATCGAACTCAGGGCCTTGCGCTTGTGAGGCAGGCGCTGGAACCACTGAGCTAAATCTCTGGCCCCCCATCTCCTTTTACATGGATCCTTACCTTGGGGAATCTTTCTTTGTACACATGATTCATCATTATTATTTCACTGTCAAAGGAAACTGGAGACCGTCCAGGACTGAACAAGAAAGAAATAATTGTGTAACTTTAGTGCTATGACACTGTCAAGGAGAAAGATGGCCATTCCCAGAGGCCTGGCCCTCCCACTGTCTTTAGCACCCCATATAACCCCACTTTAATGAGAGTTGACTTTGAGTCTTCCTTATTCTGAGAGCTCCTAGATGCTTTATTTAAATCAAAATGATTCCATCTGGAGTGAGAGTATCCTTCTACAAGAAGCTGAACTTTCAGGCCAGCCTGAACTACAGAGTGAGACCCTGTCTCAAAAAAAAAAAAAGTTGAACTTTCACACAGACCTCTGTGAGGTGTGGAAAGGTGAGGAAGGAGAAGCCTGCCTACTCATGAGCTCATTGATGACTTTGCTAGGATGACCTTTGCAGAACAGTACCCTGTACTCTCACAGCTCTGGTTAGTGAAATATGATTTATCCTTGTATGTTGGAGAATCGAATCAATTAAACTATCTCCAAAGCATCCAAAGGGAGACTTTTTTTTTTTTTTTTGAGACAGGGTATCGCTTTGTAGTTCAGGCTTGCCCTGAGCTCACTGTGTAGCCCAGGTAAGCCTTGAACTCAGCAGTCCTCCTGTCTCTGCCTCCCGAGTGCTGGGATTACAGGTGTGAGCCACCACGCCTGGCACTGCGGTATGTGGTATTGATGACTGGTGGGCGTGAGTCACCACGCCCAGCAATGTATGTGGTTACTGGGATTAAATTTAGGACCTTGCACTTGTGAAGCAGGCACAGGAACCACTGAGCTAAATCTCCAGCCCCAATGGGAGACTTTATATACCTATTTCTTTTTTCAAACAAGATGTAGTCAATAGGATTAATGTGGGCTCTGAGCTGGAATACAAAGGAGGCCAATCCAGCCTATAATAAATTCTAAGTATGAAGAGAGCAGTAAATTCTCAGCTTTATCATTTTTCCTTAGTAACCTACCCCTTCCTTATGCACCTCCCTAAGGAATTTTGCATTTTGAGCTGTGCAACTGAATGGATATTTGGTCCTGCCTAGTTTAGTGCATCAACAGGAAATCTCAGCTAGGACAGGTTGTGAACTGTTCCTTTGCTTTTTTCCCTGGAGTGGACCCTGTTCTGTCCAATGCACTGATACACATGACCAAGTCTTTAAGAAAAATAGAGCAGGAACTTTTTGAGTGTCACTGTAGTCCTCTTAATCTCAACCAGCCTAACAGGTACCTATTATTCCGTGTGAGTCACAGAGATCAGCACACATAGGCGTCCTGTGAGAAAACAAAAGGCACTGGGAACCACATTCACTCATTCATAGTCTTTATCTTTTGGACTCCAGTCTTATCTTCAATCTCTGCATCTGAATTCAGTGGCCCAGCTCACTCCCTGTCACGCATGGTGCTAATATTACCTGAGGAACTTTTCCTCTGGGACCTACCCTGTACATGCTAGCCACTTCATCACTTCCAGGGGCCTTGAGAAACTATGCTCAGTCATTAAAGCCACGTGCATTTTAATTTCTGTCTTCTTCTTCTTCATGAACCTGCACTATTGGCATAGATTTACCAGCTAATGCTGAGGAGAATGGACAATTAGAGGAATTTGGTTGAGATATGGCTCAGTGGCACAGCATTTGCCTAGTATGTGTGAGACACTGGGTTTGATCCCTAGTACCATTTTTTTTTTAAAATCAGAGGAATTCACAGATGAATAAACTTTTAATCTTTGTTTGGTCTGATGAAGCTGGGACCAGGTGACTCAAGGAACTGAGTTAGATTCATATGGGCATTTAATTCTGATTTTGAATTTATCTTCTTAAATTACCACCTGTGTCTTTAGTGACAATTTTTCCAGTTGGCCTAGTTCATGTGCTGGCAATTCCCAGAGGGGAACAATTTGTAGTCAGGTAACTCAGAACTGATGATACTATTACTCTCCTTTTAACAAATGGAGTCTGAAAGGAAAGAAATAAAGAAAGAATGCTTGATTTGAATAGCTTCCGGGATGATGGATTGAGTTGAACCTGAGCCAAAAAGGACTTGAGTATCACTAGACTTGATTTACTCAAACTGGCTAATGTGCTCTGCCAAGAGTTGGCAAACTACAGCCTGCAAAGCAAACCTGGCTGCCTTCTTGTTTTTGTAAACAAGGCTTCTCTATTTCCTGCAGCAACTTCCATAGTACAGTAAGGCCAGAGTTAAGCAGGTGTAACAAAGAGGTATGGCCTTTGAAGCCTAACATATTCGCTGATGCCAGTGTTCTAAAAACAAGCTGGGGGGCCATAGGTGTGGACAGTGGATGAGAGTAACCCTCACCTGAGGCTGCGGGAACGGGGTCGCATAGCTGGGGACTGTCGTCCCTCCTCATCTGGCACACTCTCGGTGCTGAAATGCTTTGTCAGAAAATGCAGCTCATCAGCTGTAGGCTGGAAAGGCAATTGATGCAGCTTTTCTTGTGAGGAACAGGATGACTAGAGGAGAAAATATTAAAAATAGCATTAAATACACATGTAAGGGCAGTTTGTGAATGAAAAAGGACTGAACAGCTCAGGAACTTCCTAATCAATGTAAACCCAAAGTAAAGCTTCCTTCCTTGACTCCCTCCACCTCTGACGGGTCATGATCTCATTCACCTCAAGCCCTTCAGAGCCTCTAGCCTTGAGGAAGCCGAGACACTGCAGTCCTTCAAAAGTCAGGCTGGGAGCCAGATGCAGACGTTTTTGAGGTGTAGGAATTCCCACCACCTAGGAGACTTGAGATAATATAAAACCATATTCTTCTGTATGGAACCTTTGCCTCTGTGGATGTTTTGGGTAGTAGAAATGGTAAGTAATTAATAAAGCATCTGTTCTAGTTTGGGATATAATCTGCAAATGACATCCCTGAAGTTTTCCTTTTCACTTTCAGGGACAGTTCTGCAATGTTTTCTGTTGGCTGTTACCCAGAGGAAGACTGGATTTGCTGAGGCTGGAAAGGCTGTAATAAGAACTTAGGAGCATCAAGTGGTAACAAAATCTACTAGGAGGGCCAGGGATTTAGCTTAGCTGGTACCACCCCTATCTTGCCAGCACAAGGGCTAAGACAGCAGGTAAGTCTAACAGATATGGCCCAATTTCTACTTACCAACTGATTAAATTCTGTGGTTTAAATACTTAAAACTATTTAAAGCCAGAGCTGCAACACCACACTACGGAGATTTGCTGTCAGAGGGTCAACAATAAGTGAGAAATGAATACCTTTGGGCTAACAATGCATGCCTTTCTCGCAATGTAATACAAGGAGTTGCAAACATCTAGTAAGGGGTTTTCATGGGGCTCTGTCTTGGCCATACTTTTATAAATGACTTGGATCAAGGGTATTCCAATAATGAGAGTAGTAAGTTTAGTCTTATACACATACATACAAACACACACACACACACACACACATTCATACACTCATACTGTCAATTACTTTAAGAAAAAGTACTTAGAGTATAGAGCCTATGGAAAAAGGAGTGCTTACAAGGGGAAAATTTTAAATTTAGCTGCCAAAGACCACCAGTAAGACTTTTGGCTTAATTTAAGAGTAATATTAGGTCTGGGAGGAAATTATATCCTTTTGTCCCTTCTTGGGATTCATAACTCTAAACAAATCAGAGAGGACCTGAAGAATAGTGTAAGAAATTGGGATAAAGTCATCAAGTTTATTGCCTGGAAAGTCTTAAACAGTACTTGCCTTTTCATAGAAATTCACCAACCTGTCATCTTGCTTTTAAAAATAAAAAGTTAAGAAAATTTATTTTGGGCTAGAAATTTAGCTCAGATCCAGCACCTGCCTAGCAAACGCGAGGTCCTGAGCTTGATCCCCAATAAACCACATACTACAATGCATGGTGACTCATGCCCACCAGCAATCAGTACCACACACTACAGTGCCACGCATGGTGACTCATGCCTGTAACCCCAGCACTCGGGAGGCAGAGGCAGGAGGATTGCTGAGTTTCAGGCTTGGCTGGACTACATAGTGAGCTCAGGGCCAGCCTGAACTACAAAGCCAGACCCTGTCTCAAAAAAAAAGAGAGAGAGAGAGAGAGGATTCATTTTTAGGGTCAATTGTGCATGCTAACAATGAACACAGTGAATGTTTTTTAGGCTAAAACCACTAAGAGAAAAAAATACATTTTTAGATATAGGTCCAGCCTTTTATTTTTTATTTTTTATTATTTATTTATGTATTTATTTAAAGACAGGGTCTCGCTTTGTAGTTCAGGCTGGCCCGGAGCTCACTATGTAGCCCAGGCAAGCCTCAAACTTAGCAATCCTCCTGCCTCTGCCTTCCGAGTGCTAGGATTACAGGTGTGAGTCACCACACCTGGCACTGTGTTATGTGGTACTGATTGCTGTTGGGCATGAGTCACCAAACCCATTATATCATTGTATGTGGTTACCAGGATCAAACCAGGGACCTTGTGCTTGCTAGGCAGGCGGCAGAACCACTGAGCTAAATCTCCAGCCTCAGGCTTTTATTGTTATATATCGCACTTGGATATCAAACAGCATCACTCTTTCCTCCCTTTTTGAAAGAAAAAGGTGAGAAAAGGAGGGGGAAGATCTACTAGGTCTTTGAAACACAGGATACATAATCTGTTCTTAAGTGCAACTCTTGAAATAATGCTCGTCAGAGTAGTGGAACCATGCTTAGGAGGCTTCTGTGCTTTGTTTCACTGGCAGAGCAAAAGTTCATCCTCAAGCACTCCTCAAGACTCCACCAGAAGAACTCACTCCCAAGGAAGGTACTAGTAACCCTTCCAAAGGATTATGGATCTTGCTATGGACATGAAGGTCATCACTCTCTGCTCCACTCAGCCCTATCCCCAAGCAACTTCTCTGAGTTTACCCTTGGGAGACAAATTGAGAATCATTTTTTCAGCACTGGATTGACTTGAAGGGATGAGTACAAGAGGTGTGCCCACAGATTCTGCTACTTACTGAGACAGTAGAGCTAGGAGTGTTGGTTCCATAGCCTGAAGAAGGCAAAGAAGCCAAAGACCAGCGCCGTCCATCAGTCCTGCGCAAGAAAAAGAATATTAGGAAGTACCTACAGGTATCATCCTGAGCCTAGGATCTGTCTGGATGTGTCCATGATCATTGCTGGGCCCTTGATTCACTCATGGTCTCCTTGTGTCAAAGAAGTATGACTTACTGCAGCACGTGCTCTTATAAGTAGCCTATGTATGTGTTTTCCAACGCAGAGGCAGACCCTTCTGTATTATGTGTCACATAATACTGTGGTTTTGGAGTGTGTGTTTTGTTTTAAAGACAAGGTCTTGCTATGTGGTTTAGGCTGGCTTTGTACTCACTATGTAGCTCAGGTTAGCCTCAAACTTACAGTGATTCTCCTATCTCAGCCTCTTGAGTCATGGGTTACAGGGGTGTACCACCATATTTGGTTTTGTTTTTTTCTTTTTAAGATTTCACTGTGTTGCCTAGACTGGTCTCAAATTTTAGACATTCTGTTTCAGCAACTAGTATAGCCAGAATTACAAGTATGTGCTACCATGTCTGGTTTTATTTCTTCTCCCAACACCTATAATACCGGGGCTTATACCCAGGGGTTTACTGGGTTATACCCTGATCTTTCCTTTTCTTTTATATTTTGAAGCATGGTCTTGCTAAATTGCAGACTTGAACTAGTGATCTTCCTATTTCAGCCTCTCAGGTGGCTGATACTACATGCATATGCCACTGTGCCTGGCTTTTACTTCCTTTTTTGAAGTCTCCATATGAAAGGCCCTTTGTTTTTTTTTCCAGTCTACTGTATTGGCAATCAGGAAGAAATGGACAACCAACTGGGTATGAACTGAACATTAACTGAAGGCAAATAGCTAATAGGCTGCCTATAACCCATAAAACAAATCTTTGAGAAGGCCGGGGATTTAGCTCAGTGGTTCTAGCAACTGCCTTGCAAACACTAGGTCCTGAGTTCAGTCCCTGGTAACCACATACTACAATGCTTAGCATGGTGACTCATGCCTACCAGCAATCAGTACCACATACCACAATGCTGGGAGTGGTGAAAATGCCTAGCCTGTGATCCCAGCACTTGGGAGGCAGAGGAAGGAGGACTGCTGTGACTGTGAGGCTTGCCTGGGCTACATAGTGAGCTCAGGCTGAACTACAAAGCAAGACCCTGTCTCTAAAAATATAAAACACACGAACAAACAAACAAACAAAATCTTTGAGAATGCCTGCCAAAGAATGACAGTAACCTTACAAAAAAGGAGGGAATGACATACCTTTGGCTGTAGATGAGACTTTAGGAGGAGATTTCCTGTTGCTCTCAAAAAAAATGCCACCCTGGGCTGGAGAGTTAGCTCAGTGGTTCCAGCACCTGCCTAGCAAGCGCAAGGTCCCTGGTTCAATTCCCCAGTAACCACATATACTACCGGGCGTGGTGACTCATGCCCACCAGCAATCAGTACCACATACCACAGTGCCGGGCGTGGTGGTTCATGCCTGTAATCCTAGCACTCAGGGGGCAGAGGCAGGAGGATTGTTGAGTTCGAGGCTTGCCTGGGCTACATAGTGAGCTCAGGGCCAGTATGAACTACAAAGCGAGACCCTGTTTCAAAAACAAACAAACAAAAAAATGCCACCCAAAGCTCTCATCACAAAGAACTACAGGTAATATACTTTACTGTAGATGAGCAAGATTAAGCAGGCATCTGATTTGAAGCTTTTATACCATGGATATGTGATTTTTTGCCTTGGTAGAAACTTTTCTCATGGAGCTTGGGGTGTAACCAAGCTCAGGTTGAGGTTGCATAAATTATGTTTTTTCTGCTACTCACAGAATTTTAGAACATGAGCAATGAAGAAACTTTAGCATTTAAGTTCTCTTATATTTTCAGAGGAAACTTAAGACCCAGAGATTTGGATGATTTGCTCAAGGTATCAGTTGTGATGAGGGCTTGGGGGTAGGAGGAAGAAAAGAGTAATATATCTTGGTAGGGCTTCTCTTTCTGCAGTACTCTCCCCTACCCTCACCAATACTGAGCAGCTCTTCTACTATGTTTTGCAAGGGAAAAGCCCAGGCTTCCATGCCACATGCATATGACCCAAACTTCATGCTATTCAGGCAGCCAGCACATATCAATTAGAAGTCTGCAGGAACCTCGTCTCTGAGGCATAGAAATGTCCAAGAGAGTGCTAAAACATTATGTTCTGTTTGACCTTTTTGCTGGGTCCTGAACACTTTCCATAAGAAAGCCTAAGAAAACAGCTCAGCAAAGATGAGACAAGGGTAACTTAGGAGATGAATTTCTTAGGCCCTTGTTGGATTTTTTAAATATGATTTTCAATCCTTTAGTTAAAAATGGAAATCAATTGCCTGGCAGCCACTTCTCTGTGTTATATACTGAAGAGCATGAGCCACCACCAGAATCAGAATGAAATGCTACCACAGGATGTCTGTTTCCCTCATCTGGCCTCTTCACTGACAGACCAAGGAAAGTTGTGAAAAGGAGGGTGACATGATGCTGGGATCAGAAGCATGAACTATTTAGTAACTCCTGCCTCCAAGAATTATTAGCTCTGAGATTTAGTTCCAGCAGGTAGCAGGGGATCCTATAAGGTGTTTTTGGTAGATATGGAAGGCTCAGTGTTCATACCCACAATCAGAGGAGAATCATCACAACTAGTTCTTTCCACAAGCACAAAATAACAAGCTACACTGGCCATGCACAGCAGTGGCCCAACCCTCTGCCCCCCACACCCACGATTACCTGTCTGCTCTGTGACCATGGCTGTAGTGAAAAGATGTAAATTATAGTGAGAACCAAAGAGAATCACAAACCCCCAAGAGCAGAGGGAAACCTTCTATTTAGAAATGTGTGACAGTTTGAAATGAAATTGTTGGACTGAAGGGTCTACTTTTAGTTTTTCATCAAATCTGATTTTTTTTTTTTTTTTTTTTTTTGAGACAGGGTCTCGCTTTGTAGTTCAGGCTGGCCCTGAGCTCACTAGGTAGCCCAGGCAAACCTTGAACTCAGCAATCCGCCTGCCTCTGCCTCCCGAGTGCTGGGATTACAGGCGTGAGCCACCACGCCCGGTCAAATCTGATTTTTATATAATATTCCAAACCAATGTCATCCTGTAGGGATCCATCCTGACTCAGTAACTAGGAAGCAATTCCTGATATCCTCTTTAGCAGAGTTGAGACATGCCTGCCCATTCTACCAAGAATGATCAATTTTTCCTACTCTTTTCTGTAAAATGACAGCCCAGGGTTTCATGTTCCATGTACATGAGTCAAAAATCTTGTCTCCTAGCACAGACTTGTTTGGATTTCAGTAGTAATAACAGGCCACAAAGTCTCCTCCCCAGTACTTAACTCATAATGCCTAAATGAAGCAAATACAAGGGCATCAACAGCACCTGCTGTTTCCTTTGCCTAGAATAGTCTCCCTGCCTATGTCCTCAAACCCAGTGCAGCAGCTGCTTCTCCTCCCTCAGACTGGCTGGCCTTACATGACCATTCAGTGGAACACTCTAGCCCCACTCTTTTCCTAGTCACTCATGTAGTATCATGCTCTTCGCTTTCATTATGCTTATCAGTTTATAACCCTGTATTTGTTTTACTTTTCATTTATTGCATGCCTCCCTCACCACTCATTTGATCACTATTATGTACCACTATTATGTACCAGGAAATAGTTTTTTCCACAAATTAACATATCTATTAAATTTGATTCTAGTTAATTTTTAGTTAAGCAACTAAAAAAAAGAATCAAGCCCTGGAAACTACTAGATTGAAAATAAAATAATGATTTGATAGAGAATCACCAGTGGGTCCCCTTCAGATTGTGTGGCTGGGGAAAGCCTAAGGAGGTAATATTTGAGATGAGATGAATGAACAGAATGAGTGAACTAAGCAAACAGCTTAGAGAACAGACAACTATAGTCAGGACTATGTCTTATTGTGTTACCATTCTATAACAAAACAACTAGCACAGAGCCTGGCTCAAAGTTGGTGTTCAGCAAATATTTAGTGAATGTGAGACGACTGAATGCTATCTGTGGGGATTGTCACAGGTTATGCTGTTCCAGTTCCTACTTAATCTGAGGCTACAGTTCATACACAGACTAGGCAGAAAGCCCAGTAGATCTTTCCAAAAAAAATGTAACAATGCAACATTCTTCTATTATAAATGACCCTACCTGAATGCTTGGTTTACTAACTAAAAGTTACACAGGAGGAAGAGTCTATGAACAAACAGGAATGAGATTTCCTTTGAGTGAGGAAACGGGATCAGAAAGACTCCCCACCTCGGCTGTCGAACTTCTTCCCACCTGCCCAAGTCCTTTTCAACTACACAGAATCCTAGAGAGGAAGGGGGGGGGGGGATATACTGACTTTTTTCCTAGGTTATCTTTTTTATTGTTTTGTGGTATAGGGGATCAACTTGGGCCCTTGTGCTTGCAAAGGTAGTGAGATACCACTTGGGCTAAATCCCCAGCTGTACATTATCGCTTCAATAGTGAACAAGTGATTTTCTAGGTTTCTGTTGTCATTCTGACTTTCTCAAATAGTAGTTTATTAAAACTGCTCTTGCTTCGAGGTGTAATATGTTCTCCATCCACTAATGGTTCCAAATCTGGAATCATAATTATTCTGGAAATCTTAGTACTAAAGACTAACCTAGAAAAATATTAAAACAAAATAAGGCCAGAGATTTAGCTTAGTGGTTCCAGCACCTGCCTACCAAGTGCAAGATCCCTGGTTCTATCCCCAGTAACTACATATAACAATACCGAGTGTGGTGACTCATGCCCACCAGCAGTCAGTACCACATACTGAAGTGCCAGGCATGGTGACTCATGTCTGTAATCCCAGCACTCGGGAGGCAGAGGCAGGACTGCTGAGTTCGAGGCTTGCCTGGGCTACATAGTGAGTTCAGGGCCAGCCTGAACTACAAAGCTAGACTGTCTCAAACACAAACAAAAAAACAAAAAAACAAAAACACACTCACACCACCAACCCCCCCCTGCACAGCCAGGCATAGTGGCACATGCCATTATCCCAGCATCTGGGAGCCTGAAGCAGCAGGACTCCTGTGAGTTCAAGGCCAGCCTGTGCTATATAGTGAGTTCAAGGCCAGCCTGAACTATATTGCGAGACTCTGTCTCAAAATACCCTCTAAACAAATAAATTTAAAAAACTTGAACTCTGCCAACAAAGAATCTTTGAAAAGGTTCTTAAGACAAGCTAGGTGTGTGCAGAGCATGTGGAACAGTCAGGGTTGCTACCCTGGTCCAGAGACAGGCTTATATTACTGTCAGAACAGTAATAGGAAGAGGAATGTAAGAATGGATCCTTTGGAGAATAGATTTTATCATTGAGCATCCTAGGACAGCTTTCACAAGAGGTACATTGGTGTGGGACATACTTAGGACACTAAGGACTTGTGCTTAAGACTGTAAAAATCACCTTCTTATATCTACTCTCCTCCTAGTCTAACATCCAAAGATAAATACACAGGCCATCCAGAAAGCTAAATTTGAATAAGGTGATTATACTGTGGGAGAGGAAAACAGGGAAGGAATTTTGATGGCTGGTAACCCAAGGTGATATACTTGAAAGAAAATAGATTTATAGGAGGAATATAATATTTAACTAACTTTCACACAGTGACAAGTGTATTAGACACAGAAGAAGAGGTTTTCTGGCTACTTACCTACGGGCCGGAACAAAGGAAAAATGAGCAGGTGCATTTGGAGAGAAATTCCGGGGGCTGTCCAAAGGACTGTTACCTGTGGTTAGGGAAAGGAAAAGAAATTCATTGAAGTTTGTTTCTGAAAAGGGCTAATATGACTGTGAGCCAAGAGATCATCAACTAGCAATGGCAATTAGCTATGTGTTTATTTTCTCAGGTCACCAACAGTTTATAATTCTCTCTTTGTAAAAGTTTGGCAGACCTGAGGCTTTTTCCTCTTGTTCTCTCTCAGGTTGTCTCTAACAACTCATGTCTCTTAGACATCCATTCTAGGTCTAGCAGTAACTTACCTCTATGCTGACCTCTTAGGGACACCTCAGGCTCCAGTGTGCTTTAAGTTAACCAATCCAACTTTCCACAGACTTAAAGAACATTCAGTGCAAATGGCAAAGTGAACTGCTCAAATATTTCTCCTAGGTAAATAGGACTTCCAGTCCAAAGGTCTCTATTTCTGTACACTGCATCCACGGGGCTAAATCAGAAGCATATATGCTTTAAGGAGAATCTGAAGTTCTTAGCAATAAACCTTGAAACAGTAACCATACTCAAGACTCCAAGTCTGCAAAGCATACCCAACCTCCTTATAGTATAGGAATTACTACCATCTCCTCAATTAGTTTTTATATGTCCTCAGCAACTTGCTAACTTTAAACTGAAGCTCTGAACAAAATTTTGTGCTTACTTTTGCACTGATCAACAATTCTTGAACCTAAGCCTGTTATACTTCTCTGATTTGTATTCTGGCTGGAGCGGATATTTAGGAGGGCCTATTTGGCAGAAAGTGACCATGTTTCTCCATTTGAACGGTCATGCTCAAATAAGCATCATATGCCATGATGTGCTGACACTCTCCAAATCCTTGCCTAGGTTTTCTGCTTCTAACTCTCCCCTCTAAATCAACATCAGTATGAGGAACTGAAACTACCCAGAGACCTGACAGCTCAGTGTGCTCTGGTTTTCTCTTGTATACTACCCCCACAGGTTATAGAAGTTCCAAAATGAAG